>APFE031244083.1:64376-152352 GCA_000404065.3 Pinus taeda
CAGATCCCTCATACAATTCACAATCTCATCCATACGTAGGAAATAATTAGCTATGCTTTCATTACTACGCATCTTAAGAGTTTCATACCGGATTCTAAGCGTTTGAAGTTTTGCTCTTTTTACCTGATCATCTCCTTCGTAGCTTGTAACGATTTTGTCCCATATTTCCTTAGCTGATTTGAAATGCATGATCTTCATAAATTCTGATTGAGTCAAGCTACTCAATAGGACAGTAACAGCTTTGGCATTGAGTTCATATTTCTTTTTCTCTGCTGGGTCTGTAGGAGTTGCTGATGGGAATTTGTATCCTCCTTCTACGATTCCCCAAACTTCTGCTCCAAGTGATTGTAGATATGCAGTGGTTCTTATCTTCCAGTGAGTAAAATTGTTCCCGTCAAAAACTGGTGGCCTGATGTGTGCTTCTCTTTCTGGATTAGCCATTCTGATGGATCTTTTCCTTCAAGCGATCAAGCTTCCTTTGAAGGACCTGCTCTGATACCAATTGTTGGAAATAATACTGAGAGGGGGGGTGAATCAGTATTAACAGATCAGATAAAACTTTTCAATTTCATACTCAGATTCATATACGCTGCTTCTATGAAGTCAACCAGCGTATACACGCGACTGTGTCTAAAGCAAATAGCGTATACCCAGAGATCTTATAATTCAGTTAGCTTAAACTTTAGTAAATGCATCAGGACATTATTAAGCATATTAACAGTAAATAGGTGCAGTATAACAGAATAGGGCATCACACAAGATCCACACATATGAACACCATGATATAAGGTGGAAACCCAATGTGGGTGAAAACCACCTGCTGCAATTCGTTTCTTTCTTCTTAATGAGAAACTTCTTTTACAATATACTGGTGCAGTCCTTTACCAGTATGCAGGCTACAACCTGCAGAGGGCTACAACCCTCTCTCGTTTTCAACTACTTCTGGAAGGGAACTACAACCCCCTCAGCTCTTGTACTAGCTGATCCATTTACTAGTACTTCAGGGACCACGTTTCATCAATTTTCAGACTGGATCCAAGAGTACAAAACAAACATTACTGCAATACAATCATCAACTTAAACTTGCATCATAATTCATTAAACAACCCAAAACTGAATCACTGAAACCCTGTCATTAAGAACACAGGACCCAAACCAAAGACCAGAACTCTGTAACAACCACCAGAATCAGTAGCAACCTGAGATATCAAACTTTATCATGCATACGCTACTGCACTTTACCGAAACCGCATGTATACGCACTTTCTCCAAAGGAAACTCGCGTACAGATCTAGAAATGATTACTTATGCCTCCGCTGTCAGATCCGACCCTTGCCAAACTTCCCGAACAGATAACCAGCAATACTAGATCCTCTCACTTCGTCAGACACCCAATGCTCACCCATTTCACATCTCTTGGCCTAATGATCTTCTCCTTATATAGCCTTAGGCCTTGCTCAATACCATGGTTCAAAACCATAACAAACCAATACCATCAACTTCGAAACTAGGGATCAACACGTCCGTCGAGACATCATGGTCCAAAACCATAGGCACAACTTCCAAGGACTAACTGCCACGGACCAAAGGTACTTTTCACATGTACGCGCTTTTACTGAATCCAACCTGTGTGTATACGCGTATTCTCCTTGATGAACCTGCGTATATCTCTTTCTTGTCCTACTATCCTCTGATTAAGTTGCCATCACCTGTACCAATCTCTGAGTGAGTTGCCATCAAGGACAAAACTTGAAACATAATGCCAACACATTCTTCAAACCAAATGGGAGTCTTTGATAGGAAAAATCCCCCATGGGTAGATGAATGTGGTTTTGTGTTGATCAACTGTGAGTATGTCGATTTGGTTGTAGCCATAAAATCCATCCATAAATGAAAACATTTCATTTCTGGCACAATCATAAATGATTTGATCAATATAGGGTTTAGGATAGTTTTTCTTTAACAAGCCTTATTAATATCCCTATAATCGATGCATACTCTAATGACTCCCTAATTCTTGTTAACGGGTACAATATTGGACACCCAATTAGTCAAGGGAACCAGGTAGATGAAACATGCTTTGAGCCATTTCTTGACATCAACATTAATCAAAACAACTTTTCATGGATGCACTGGACATAATCCTTTTCTGATAAGTTTTTCATCTAGGTAAGTCTTAATCTCGTGCACAACAATTCTTAGGTCAAATCACGAAGTGCAAATACTTGGGTTAAATTTCTTTGAATGAGCACGAAGTGCTTATCTGAATATTTTCAATGATTCCTTTTTTGACTTAGATTTCAATGGTAATGGTTATATATATGTTTCCCAAATTCCTTTCGGACTGAGCTTGAAAAATTGAAATGGGCCATTTCAAATTATTTACAATCCTAAGACAAAAGCATAGTTGAAAAATCATTATTGATTTTATCAAGGTTAAGTAAAAAAAAGTGAATAGTGATGGTAATCATTACATGGAATTTCATCTGAAGTCATGAACTACATAATGATTTCGTTTGTTGGAAATGTATAGTCAAAAGGATCAAGAAGTGAAACTAGTTCTAACCAAGGTAAAGGAGAATAATCATGATTGATCGCATTCACTCAATCAATATCAGAATATGGTGGGTCAGAAAATGATTGAACTACCTAGTAAGCCAATTCAAATGGGCTCAAGGGCATCTCATTGCCATAGGAGGCCAATTCAGACTCTAAAGGCACTATCCACAGATCAAACAATTCCATAGTGCTTGATGTAATCATGTTAACCTCGGAAAATTTAGAAGGAAATTTCAATGGAGGAAGTGCAAAGGTTCCAATCAATGACAAGTCTTTGATTAAACCAACACCAATATCCTCATAAAGAAGGTTCATTATCTTGACAAAAAGTATGCTACCCGTAGAGTTAGGGTCCGAAGTGTAGTAAGACAACTGGTCTACTTTGACAATTTTCCCTTTGTGAATAAATTGTATCATTCAAAAAAGTGATGAGACCACTTCTAGCATAGTGTAGGTCCAATTTTGACAAAGAAAAGGGTTGTAATCAAGCTAAGCATCAATAAATTAAACTTTGATTGTGATTATTTTGCCCTCTATCTCTATCAGGGAAGATCATTTAGGAATCCATAAGGACGAAAACCTCTTCCATCAAATTCTTTCAGATTGGTAGGTGATTAATTGATAGTTGGATAAGCTAAAGCTTTCCAACAAGAAATCGGCATAATAGATGTAGAAGCTCCTTCATCAACAACTTTTTGAAACACTCATATGGTTTTGACAAAAACAATAACCTAGAATGTCAGTTGATGAGGGAGTTTATGTATATGACTCTCAAGCTCAAAGATAATTAGATTATAATCTTGCAGATCAATAGCTCATATGGCTATGTTGTGGCCACAACCACCACCCTATTAAGACTTGCTCTAGTAGCAAAGTTGACTGGGTCCCCTAGAAGTTTGATCTTTCATTTCTCTGAATGATAACTCTTTGAATGATCTATGTTATCCTAGGGATTTTAACTCTCTGCCAAGTCCAATCTTCAATTCTTAATGGTTAAGAGCCCATAAATAAATCTTTGTGGCATGATTCATTTATAACCCAGTCTATCCCTTCATTCATATCCTTCATTGCAACTTTTTCAATCCTCATAAACCTTCATGGTGCTCTATGCCACACATATAACCAACCCCCACTCTTTACTATGGGTGTATATGACTCAACCCTCAAAACCTTCTATCGCGTCCTTATTTCTCTATCATTGTTTTGATAATAGAAATACAATACAAATATGCATAACTTACCCTTTTCGCACTTCCTCGGTCTTTACACATCTCTCGATGCATGCCTTCATCTCTTATCGCAATCGCTTGACCACTCCTCCATCGCATATCACTTTTTGCAATGGTAAAGGACTAAGGTCTATCTCCCATGAGTTATTGTGATGCTATAAAGTCTCCAATCGCATCGGATATCACAATCAACACTTTCAACACTGATACATAAGCCACACCATGATACACTGGACCCGCCAGGATTCTTAAACATAACACATATTTTTCGGGTCTGCTTCGCCAATCACAAATCGCAACCAGCAGAGTTCAGTGTTTATACATAAAGCGCGATGCAATATCGTGGACATGACAGAATTATTAACCACTGTGCATATATTTTTTGGGTCCGACCTATTGCAAATCACAATTGATGGAGCCCAAGGCTTATACATAAGGTGCAATGCGATGCGGCGGACCCGCCGGGACTATTAAACACAACTTATATATTTTTGGGTCTAGCCAATCGCAAATCGCAATCGACAGTCGGAGAAAGTGAAGCGACATGCGATATGCGAAGGGGTGATGAGTGGAATCGTTGATAATTATAGATCTGGGTGTATACTATTTGAAGTCCAGCCTTATGGCTCGGCTGTAGGTTTTCCCATGTATTCCCATGTGCTCTGATAAAGTGTTGTGGTCCGGGTTTTTAAAAGGAAATCCGATGGAGTGAATGGTCCGCTTTAAAAGCATTGTCAAGCGATTCTTGAATAAAAATGAGTATTATGGGCAACGCGAATATATTTTACAACAGGTTCAGTGGTTTAGTAATTATAGTTTCTCTACGTTGCAAGATTAAATAGAAATTGTGACTGAATGCAAGGTTTTTTGTGGGAATGTTTGTCATATTTCTTATAATCATAACTAATATTAACTATTTCTGCAAGCAAGGACCATGAGAAGGAAGGAGATTTTGAGTGGACCCAATAACAAATAAATGCGATTTATATCAAGATGACACCTCTACACCACTGATGTCGATATTGCAAATACATACTCTGTAAGAAAGGGATACGAACTACCATAGTGTATAATGGAGGCACGCTCTATGTTAAGAGGAAGCACTCATGACATCGTTGATCCATCAAGATGTTATTACCTCCAAGCTCACCTTCAATCATGGCAGATGTGGGATGATGAGCAGAGTGTCTTCAGTTTCCTTCAGGAAATGATAGGGAATAACGTCCGCTCAATACATGTGTGAAGAGATAACATGCAGTCATTCTCTTTTAATCAACATCTATTCATTTCCTAAGGAAATGAAGCGCTCTAGTAAATATTCCCTCTACGTGTCAGCCATTTCACTGATCGATTCTATGTCTGTATATTTTAATGTGTATATGGAAGAGAGCAGGAAGGTGGAAAGTCGGGGGGTAGGGGGGGGGAGACAGAGGGTTAGTATTTTATGCATAAGTATTACCTCTGGAGATGGGTAGAGGCTTTTTTTTGGGTAGAAAACTTTTGATTTGTTGTGCTAATAAAGAATATTGTTTAGGTCAAGAAGAAGCCTTTTTCATATTTATTTTCCTCTTCTTTCATGTGCTTAGAATCAGGGTGTTGTTGCTGGCATAAATATAAATGTGTTTTGTTTTGTGCAAATAGTTAACGATACAACTTATGACTAGTCTTGGTTATTTGAATGTAATTATTTATCATGGTTAACTCATGAGTAGTCCCTGATTCGAAACTATATTAAACATCAGTTGCAAATTTATTTATAGGAACAGGAATGTGCATTCTTGTATGAATAATTAGATTGCAATTAAGCTTTAATATAATCTTTTTCATCTGTGAACTCAGTAATTGATTCATTTGGACTTGGAATCTATATATGATGTTTAATCTCTTTTATTATGCTCCTGTAGGATAGATTATAATAGTTCAGACTAGTATAAGTAGGTAGAATTAGTATAGATTGGAATTAATACATATAGGCTAGCTATTTATTTTGTTGATTTAATTGAAGTCTTCCTCCGGGGAGAAATCTTTCAACACCTATAACATTTTACAGGATCCTTTAAAACCCATTGGAACTATCCACTCCAAATGAAAGCAGATCTAATTGGGGCCTGCAATCGGGTTAGTTCCCCTTGTTGGCACAACAAAAACTCACAACATCAACAAAGTGGTGCTAGAAGGAGGGCCTGAACCGCCATCCATAGCTTTTCAGGACTTCATCTATAAATGTCACGCATGGATTAAAAAATATTAATGTATGGATCGTAAAGGTTGAAAATATCCTTCTGCACATTTGGAAGAGCCTCATTTCGAAGAAGCAGAGATCGCTCTAAGTCCCTTGTTTGGGTCACCCAAAGAAGAGAGACTGTAAAAGTATCCTATCACTCAGGAACAACCAGTCAGATTACTTACTCGGGCTTATGCTCATTCCCCCTCTCATCTCCCCATATTTCACTCTTTACCTCTGACAACTAAAAGAGGGCCAAGGATCTTTACCATAAGTGAAGAGACATCTGCATCCCCTTCTCTTGAAGATATTGTGCTAGAGTCCTTCTAAAGTATCGACACTCCTTGGGAAGAAATTCTTGATGATTCCCCCTCTAAAGGTAATCCCTGGCTTGATTTGGAAAATCCTAACAAAGAACGCCTCGAAGAAACCCTCAACCAGAACCTCCCTATCCATAATATGGCTAACGTTCCCCCTCCAGGTGGGAATCTGCCTCTACCGCCTCCTCCGGGTGGGAATCAACCCCCACCTCCTCTGGGAGCACTCCCTCCCTATCTCGCTCAGGATGCTGTAGTGGTACCTAGGCAGCAGCACGCCTTACCCAAAAATGCAGAATGAGTATTGCCTAAATTCGACCCTGAGAAGGGAGACACTGCTGATAACCATATTCACTCTTTCTTCCCAGCCGTGGACATGTTGACGGTGGCCAATGAAGATGTAGTATGTTGCTTATTCCCTTTTACTTTGATTGGTGCGGCCTCCACATGGTACTTTAGCTTGAGAATAGGATCGATCACCTCATGGAGTGCCTTTCAATAGGCCTTTTTAGACAAGTTTGGCGATGACAAAACACCTATGGCCTTAGTTTTAGAAACATCTCATTTGAAAATGGAAACCAAAGAGAAGGTCAAGGATTTTAGCATCTGGTTCAACACTTTTTTCAACAAAATGCCAACTAATGCTAGACCTACTGATGAGGTGCTCATGGAATTCTACATCATTGCTCTCCCTGTCCCTATTGTGATATGGGTCAAAAGGAGTAATGCATAAACCTTACATGTTGCTATTGATGAAGCAGTAAAATTTGAGAATGAAATGATCAGTCTCAGAGCATGTCATCATACAACCAAAGAAAAGAAAGCCTCTCAATCATCCAAGAAGAATAATGGGAGTGATAACAAAGTGTCTGAGATCAAAGAAAAGGATACCACAGATGTGGAAGGTTTGCATTGGATCATTTAAGAAATTGACTAACACAGTCATCGATATGAAGAGGAACTCTGAAGAAAGTAAAAATGGGAATGGAGGAGATTATAACAACAGAAAATCATTCAAACCTTTCTATCGTAAGAATATAGAAGGTGGTCACGGCCAAATTGCGCTACTTGCCCCACCCAATGAAGGGATTTTAAATACAGAAGAGCTAGTTCTTATCGGATCGCGCCTTATCAAAGAAGAACCTATAGTGGAGCTAGAGCCAGAACAAGAAAATGATGAAGAATACAAGGAATCGCAAATCAATGTATTGTGGGATTTATATAAAAATGAGAACGATGTCGACAAAGGAGACAGTATGGCAGAAATCCACACTAATGAAATCCACACACGAAGTAAAGGGCCACTTGTGGGCGTGATGAAGCCCGTAGACCAAAAAAAGAAAGATGTTCGCCCTTTGAAGGCATCTGCTCCCAAAGTTCCTGTTGAGAAGGGTAGACCTAGTGGTGATTCCAAGAGTACTCCAGTTGCAAACTATCCAAATAAAGATAATACATCTCCAGCTGCAACAAAGGCGACTCAAAATGGTAAAATGCCACCTAAGAATGAAAAAAATGGTATGTTTACTCTGCCCTAGCCTATTTATAACATTGATTACAAAATTATCGATGATCTTAAGAAATGTCAAGCTAATATCACATACTTCGATTTGCTAAAATTAATGCAACAAAGAGATCTACTCTTGAAAGCTATGAATGACGGAATTGTAAATCTCCCACCATTTTGAGTAGCCAAACCAAGAAGTTGGCGTCTAGACCTGTTAGTACTCCCAGTACAGCCCAAACACAATCAGCTATGGAATCCACTCTGTCAATAATGAATCGAACCCCCAAGATGTTAGTGCGGCCATGATAGGAAGGAAATTAAAATCCATGACTCCACCTTTCCTCATCACATTTGAAATCTTCAATATGAACGTACACAATTACTTGGTAGATTCCGATGCCTCGTCCATTTTTATGCCTTATGCTGTTGCTAAAAGACTTCATGTGATACCTGAGAAAACTAGAACTCAAATTATGCAATTGGACAGAACGAATGTGAAAGTAATTGGGGAATTGAAAGATGTGTCGATTCGGATGGCTGCCAAACCACAATACACACAATTCATTGACATAGTGGTTGTCAACATACCCGAGGCTTATGGAATGCTACTTAGTAGGGACTAGTCAGCAAAATTGAATGGATATTTCTCAACTGATTGGTCCCATCTCTTGCTACCTCAGAAGGGAAAAGGTGATATGTTGAGACTTGATCGAGAAAGATACATGAAGTATGTGGTGATGGAACTAAATGGCTCTAATGAATCTATAATGTTTACCAACTCTATCCTTGGGAACTATAGTTTCGACGTTTGTGCAATCGAAACCTGTTTCGGAGAATTCCATGTAGAGACAGTTGAAGAAATTGTGACAAACACACAGTTGGAAGCTCTCCCTCGTAGTCCAACTGACGAGCCACCCTGTAATATAGTAGATGATAGAACCAATTTCATAGGAAGCAGTTCATTTAATGTAACATTAGATTCTATTTTCTAGACACTCTACTTTGATGGCTCTAACTGCCTTGAAGGTGCAGGTGCTGGGAGCATTCTCATTGACCCGCAAGGGAACCAACATTTAATGGCCAGCTGGTTGGAGTTCGCCTGCACCAACAACATGGTAGAATATGAAGGCTTGCTGCAAGGCCTGAAAAATCCATTGATATGAAGGTAAAAAATATTAAAGTTTTTGGTGACTCACAGAGAATTGTGGACCAGGTAAGGAAAAGGATACACTGCAATTCGCCACACCTGGTAAGATACCAACATGAGGTATGGAGCTTAATTGACAATTTGATTCTTTTAATATCACATACATACCTCGAGGGTAAAACCAAGATAACGATCTGATGGTTGGTATGGCTGTGAAACTTTTTCCTGATCTTAGACTAAACAAGAATAAATGTTACGTAGAATTGATTTTCAGACCATCCATGCCTGATAACATCTTGAATTGGCAGGTGCTTGAAGGTGATGAACAAATCCTTGAGTTCTTGCATGGTGGAAAAACATTCAAAAACATAGTCATTGATGAAAAAGAGCATGCAATTCTTATGAATGGGAGTGAGGATAAGGAAAAAGAGCAACTCAATATAATTCCAAAGTCAGTTGTCAAGATGGAGCACTTGTATGACCTGCATGATAAATTTAAGAAGCCGACTAATGGAAAAACGTATAGCTCATCCATGAAGTATGAATCTGTCAACCTTGGAACCAAAGAAGACCCAAAAATTGTTAATTTGGGCTTGGGATGCTCTCCACGAGAAAAGGCTGCATTTGTTAAGCTGTTTAAAGAGTACAAGGACGTCTATGCATGGACATATGGTGACTTAAAAACCTTCGATACTAGTGTTATGCAACATGTGATTCCATTGGAGAAGGATGTTAGGCCATACCAACAAAAGATTCGCAAGATGCATCCAAGCCTGGAACCATTGGTGAAGAAAGAATTAAACAAAACGTTGGACGCCATAATCATTTTTCTTATTAGGCACACCTGTTGGGTAGCCAATCTCATGCCAGTAAGAAAGAAAAATGGAGACGTCAAGTTATGTATCGATTTAAAAAACCTGAACAAAGCATTGCATAAAGATAACCATCCTGTCCTTTCTATGGAACACATTCTTCAATGTGTTTCTAGGTCTGAAACATTGTCCCTATTGGACAGTTTTTTAGGATATAATCAAGTGTTGGTATGGAATGGAGATCATCTTAAGACAACCTTCAACACTAAATGGGGCACTTACGCATATCGTAAAATGTTATTTGGACTTATTAATCCGGGCACCACATTTCAGAGAGCTATGGACATAGATTTCTGAGGATTCATTAACAGATCAATAGTAGTGTATATGGATGACATTACTGCGTATTCGTATTGCGAAAGGGATCATATTTATCACCTGAAATAGATTTTCAAAAGATGTTGAAGATACGAAATATCGTTGAATCCCAAGAAGAGCATCTTCATAGTTATAAAAGGGAAACTAATAGGTCATATCCTCTCTAAAGAAGGGAATTTTATTGACCCTGAAATAATAGAGACCATCATGAGAATATAACCCCTTGCAAATAAAAGGGCAATGCAATATTTGTTCAGGAAAATTAATTTCGTGAGGTGGAGTGATGAAGAAAGACATTGTGTATAGGTGGAGCGATGAAGCTAAGAAATCATTTCAGCGAATTAAGGAGGCCATCGCAGAAGCTGCTGTGTTGGTCAACCCCAATTTCGACAAGGAATTCTTCTTGTACACTTTCTATTTTGATGTTTCATATGCCACAATCCTCACCCAAAAAAATGATGATGGCAACGAAAGTCCCTATTTCTTATATGAGCTCTAATCTTTAGGGAGAAAAACTGAACTAGCCAGACATGGAGAAACAAGGTTTTGGGGTTTTTAAAGCCGTAAAACATTTCCACCCTTATTTATTAAAGGCCAAGACTAAAGTAATCTTTCCCCACCCTCTTGTAAGAGTCCTCTTTGTGTAGAAAGAAATGGGTGAGTGGAGAGGGAATTGGATAACCACCCTTCAAGAATATGACCTCGAGATTAAGCCGTTGAAGATAGTTCGAGGGCAAGGATTTTGTGAGCCTGTGACAGAAACCTTGGTGGATAAATAAGGGGCGTCCGAAGAACCAGAAGTGTAGCGTATGAAAAATGCACACACAGAATTCAGGGAGAGCCCCCTATGGATTAATGAGACACTGATGTCTGAGCGCGAAACATTGGAAGCCCCTTTAGACCCTCAATCATGGTATTACGACATACGCTTTTAGTTAACATGGGGATCATGTCCTGAGCACATGGATGCATCACAAAGGAGAGTGCTTAGATTGAAATCTAATCAATATCACTTGGCCAATGACACATTATATAGAAAAAATTATGATGGCGTTTGGCTGATGTGTTTGGAAAATGATGATGCTGATCATGTCTTGAAAGAAATGCACGACAACCCAGTAGGTGGTCACTATGGAGGAGAGACCACTACTCACAATATATTAAGAGCTGGATATTATTGCCCCACAATGTTCAGAGACTTGCATGCCTACGCTTGGAAATTAAAGGTATGTCAAACTACTACAGGACGAGAAAGAAATCCAGTCGTTCCCCTCAGGCCCGTTATGATTTATCACCCGTTCCAGTGATGGGGCCTAGATGTCATAGGTGAGATCACTCTGAACTCTTTATAGCAGCATAAGTGTATACTTACAACAATTGACTTCTTCACTATATGGACCGAAGCCATCCCACTTCGAAAGGTTAACAAAGATGAGGTAATATATTTTATTGAGAAATTTATTATCAACAAGCTTGGCATCCCTGACGCTCTCATATTTGATAATGCTTCTTACTTTGCATCACTAAAATTGACTGAATTTTCTATTGATAAATCAATTTTCATACGGTACACATCAAACTATTACCCCGAGGGAAATGGAGTTGCAAAGTCCTCAAATAAAAACCTCATTTGCATAATCCATAAATCTGTCGCCGACAACTACAAGAATTGGCACAATGCTCTAAAAAATGCCCTTTAGGCCGATAGGGTCACCCCAAAAGTAGCATTAGGAAACTCCCCATACTTCCTCTTCTATGGACATGAAGCCATCTTGCCTCCTAACATTACCCTTGCCTCTTTACATCTCTCCCAAGCTTCGAGAGGGACCCCTTCAACCTTAATTCATAAAAGGATCAACTAACTGGTGAGGTTGGAGGAATTGAGAGATAAAGCCAGAAATAAATTTAGAAATCACCAAATGATTGTGAAGAGATGGTTTGGTCGCCATTTGGTGGGAGATAAAGATTACCAAGTGGGAGAACTAGTCTTGAAATAGGACAAGTTGAGTGAGCCAAAAGGTAAGCAAGCGAAATTCCAACACTTATGGTTGGGCCCATTCCAAGTTGAGGAAAAAATTGGTCAGAGAACTTATAGATTGAAAACTTTACAAGGAAAAACTAAAAAACTCCCTGTTAATGGCAAACATCTTAAGAGATACTTCCAATAGCCACCACATGTGGTTACCTCCTTAGTAGGTTAGGATTCATTTTATTTTTGTTGTTAGCTTAAGTTATATTTTCGACCCGTCCATTCTTGTTTTTTCACAAAGATTATTTTCCTTCTATTTTGAATTTCAGTCCTTTTTAGCCAATTGATTTCAGTCCTTCAGTCTCATTTTCACCTTTATAACTCTCTTCAGATTACCCTCATTCCCCACCTTCAACTTTTTGCCTCCCTCATTAACCTGCTGATAAGTCTACCAATTTGAAATTCATCGTTACCTTGCAAATCAAACAAAATTTCAATGAGCCTATGAGAACTAGAAAATCAACGGTGAAATTCAAATTAAAGCCATTCATTGGCATCTATTTGGAACTAGGTAGGATCTGTCGATAACATGGATACCCGAAACATGTAGGGGCATCTTTATAAAAATGAAAAATGTGTAACCACAGCTGGATTGGCATGGTAGAACACCGCATTTTAAAAATCCCATCTAGACCTAGCATATACTTGTCTATGAGGTTTGCAGTCATTCTCCATTGGTTCCATCCACAACACTAAAATTTCCAATATCTGTCATCTACAAGTAAACCTCCTCTCATGGGCTAAGCTCATTGGCGTAATCCTGTGGCAAATTAATTGTGCTCTAGTCCTTGTGCCTGAAAATGGAAGGACTTATGTGAAAGAAAATGAAATGTTGACTCCTTGTGCTAATCTGGAAAGATAGGTTGTTTGGGAAGCCAGTTGGAGTAGGGACTGCTGCTGGACTTAGGGTACTGGTTGGCATAGCAAGCCCAACCTTGCTTAAGTAGTTTAAAAATATGGCATGATCTATGATTGTGCCCCATTCAATCATACAAAAGTATAGCACTAAAATTCTTACATAAAGTGCAGATAAACATATCTACATCAATTTTGATGAGCAATAAAGAGTTGAGGTACACACCTAAATAGGTATTGACAGACCGATGATGGCCCCGAAAGGATTTTGAAAGTAGAAAACATGTAAAGGAAGGTCAATAAATCCCATAGTATGACCATTGGAGAATGCCTGTCAAAACCCTATCAGTAAGTAGAAGCTATTTGTCTTTATCCTGCCTAAAGCTATTAACGCTGAAGTGGAAACCATGCCTATCCATCTATACAGTTTGCATTTTAAGTTTATCTTAACACCTTGATGTTCCATTGATCCAAAGTTTATTTGGTAATAGAGATAATTGGTTCACCTATCGGTTCACCATTTGTTGTGGCCACAACCACCACCCTATTAAAACCTTCTCTAGTAGCAAAGTTTAATGGGTCCCCTAGAATGCGAAGTCAAGTATTCAATTCTTAATGGTTAAGACCCCCTAAATAAATCTCTGCGGCATGATTCATTTATAACCCAGTCTAGCCCTTCATTCATATCCTTCATCGAGACTTTTTCAATCGTCATAAACCTTCACGGTGCTCTATGCCCACACATATAACCAACCCCCACTCTTTGCTATGGGTGTATATGGACTCAACCCTCAAAACCTTCTATCGCATCCTTATTTCTATATCAATTCTTTGATAATAGAAATACTATACAAATATGCATAACTTACCCTTTTCTTGCTTCCTTGGTCTTTACACATCTCTTGATGCATGCCTTCATCGCTTATCGCAATTACTTGAGCACTCCTCCATCGCATATCGCTTTTCACATTGGTAAAGGGCTAAGGTTTATCACCCATGAGTTACTACGATGCTATCAAGTCTCTAATTTCATCAAATATCACAATCGATACTTTCAACACTGATACATAAGGCGCACCACGATACACCGAACCCACCAGGATTATTAAACATAACACATATATTTTTTGGGTTCGCTTCCCCAATCGCAAATCACAATCGATAGAGTTCATTGTTTATACATAAAGCGCGATGTGATATGGTGGAACCGGTGGAATTATTAGCCGCAACGCATATATTTTTTAGGTCTGGCCTATCGCAAATCACAATCAGAGGAGCCCAAGGCTTATACATAAGGCACAATGTGTTATGGCAGACCTGCTGGGAATATTAAATGCAACTTATATATTTTCGGGTCCGGCCAATTGCAAATCGCAATCGTTAGTCAGAGAAAGTGAAGCGACATGCGATATGCAAAGGGGCGATGAGCGGACCCAATGATAATTATATATCCAGGTGTATAGTATTTGAAGTCTAGCCTTATGGTTCGGTTGTCAGTTTTCCCATGTATTCCCATGTGTTCCAATAAAGTGTTGTGGTCTGGGTTTTTAAAAGTAAATCCGATAGAGTGAATGGTCTTCTTTTGAAGCATTGTCAAGCGATTCTTGAATAAAAATGAATATTATGGGCAACAAGAATACATGTTACAATAGGTTCAGTGGTTTAATAATTATAGTTTCTCTGTGTTGCGAGATTAAATAGAAACTGTGAATGAATGCAAGGTTTTTTTATGGGCATGTTTTTCATATTTCTCATAATCATAGCTAATACATGAACTATTTCTGCAGGTGAGGACCAAGAGAAGAAAGGTGAGTTCAAGTGGACCAAGTAATGGATAAATTAGATTTATATCAAGATGACACCTCTACACCACCGATGTCGATATTGCAAAGACATACTCTGGAAGAAAGGGATATGAACCGCCATAGTGAATAATGGAGGCATGCTCTATGTCAAGAGGAAGCACTCAGGAGAACGTTGATCCATCAAGATGTTGTTACCTCCAAACACACCTTCAATCATGCCAGATGTGGGATGATGAGCGCAGTGTCTTTAGTTTCCTTCAGGAAATAATAGGGAATAACGTTCACTCAATATAGGTGCGAAGAGATAACACACAGTCATTCTCTTTTAATCAACATCTATTCATTTTTCCAGCAAATGAAGCGCTCTAGCATATATGCCCTCTACGTGTCAGCCATTTCACTCATTGATTCTACGTCTGTATATTTTAATGTGTATATGGAAAAGAGCAGGAAGGTGGAAAGTCGGGGGGGGGGGGGGGGAAGATGGAGGGTCAGTGTTTTCTATATAAGTATTACCTCCAGAGATGGGTAGAGGCTTTTTTTTGGGCAGAACAACTTTTGATTTATTGTGCTAATAAAGAAGACTGTTTGGGTCAAGAAGGATACTTTTTTAGAATATTTTCTTCTTCTTTCATGTGTTTAGAATCAGGGTGTTGTTGCTGGCATAAATATAAATGTGTTTTGTTTTGTGCATATTGATAACAATACAACTTATGACCAGTCTTGGTTATTTGAATGTATTTCTTTATCATGGTTAACTCATGAGCAGTCCCCGATTCGAAACTGTATTGAACATCAGTTGTAAGTTTATTTGTAGGAACATGAATGTGGATTCTTGTATGAATAATTAGATTGCAATTAAGCTTTAATATAGCCTTGTTCATCTATGAACTCAATAATTGATTCATTCAGACTTGGAATCTATATATGATGTTTAACCTCTTTTATTATGCTCCTACAAGATAGATTAGAATAGTTAATATTAGTATAAGTAGTTAGAATTAGTATAGCTAGGACTTAATACATATAGGTTAGTTGTTCCTTTTGTTGATTTAACTGAAATTTTCCTCCGGGGATCAATCTTTCAACACCTATAATAGTTTACGGGATCCTTTAAAACTAGTTGGAACTAGCCACTCCAAATGAAAGTAGATCTAATCAGGGCCTACGATCAGGTCAGTTCCCCTTGTTGGTACAATGAAAATTTGTCGCGTCAGCGGGCTGAAAAAAATTAGCTTTCATTGTGTCAGGCATTTTTGCAATTCCTTGAGAGCTGACATTACGGAAGGATACATAGCTAGGTATTCAACAATGTTGTAATTCTATGCATCTCTAGCATGTGTGTTGAAAGATGATTTTCGAAGCACACCTTTGGGAGGTGGTCAAATCATCATGTTAGGATTCAATTTCTCGATTTGTAATGGTTCAAAAGGAGTAGGAATTGAACTAGAAGGTTGACGAGATGAACTAGTCTCATTTCAGTTGACCACAAGACCCTTACATCCATAATCTTGTGATCTCATAGCTACCATAAGTGTTTGCAAAGAAATCATCATGATATCTTGTGATGAGGAAGAGGAAGATGTGTTATGATAAACCATTTTTCTATCTTGAGAAGGAAATGGTCCTTCAAGACAACAGGAGTTGGAGAAACTTTAATGAATTTGGAAACCTCTATTTGATGTGTCCATTCCTTCGTATAATGATCCTCATTGCAAATAAGGCAAGGATAGTGAGGTTTCCATTTATCATTAGTAGGTTAATTTTTAGCAGGTTTTTCTTTCGAAGACACAGTTGTTTCGATTTACCTTTCCCATTCTTTATACCTTCGTATGATTTTCTCTTGTCAGTAGATGATTCTACAACATTAATTTCAGAAATAGCTTCCAGATAAAGGTTTTTAGTGGGTGAATCTTATATGGCCAAATTCTAAGTACCTTTAGAATTTTTATTTTTCCCCTTAGACTCTTGGCTAACAGAACCTATTATACCATCAACAACATTAGATCCTGTAAGAGTTGTGACTATTGATCATTTGAAATTGTTGGGCACAGTAAATTCGAGATTTTCTCATACAAGGTTCCTAATTAGGTATAGACTAAGTCTAAATACTGGTCACAAGAAATTACCTCCTCTTCTATGATGACACCTCCCTAAGCAACGTCCTCAATAATAATGGGAAGTAATGATTTCATATACCATTCAGTTAAACACTGATCTGCAATCATTTATTTTACAAAGTGACATCCATGTCTCTATTCATATATATGATCAGAAATGTGAGCCAATTTTGATTTTTTTAATGAAGTAATTAGTTCGATACCAGTATCATATCGAATAGGTAGCTAGAAATGGGTTCAAAATGTTATTTCTAGAGAGTTAAAGTTATGGAAAGAAGCCCAAGGTAGCTCAATGCACCATTTCGCTATCGAATCGATTAAAGTTCATTAGAAAAGGTGAAATCCAATAGAATCATCGATTAAGGAATTCAATGCACACCAAAGATGATATTACATCACATGATTGGATGGGTCTCCTCCTTATTTGCCTTCAAATTTAGGTATGTCACTTGGTAACTTGGTGGGAATCGCCACAAAAATGGATAGTAATAAATAGGATCGTTCGTTAACCCGGATAAATCAAGTAAATATAGGGTTGCAATACATGATAACTGCCAGTGAGGATCTTGCTATAACTTTTGCTAACATTATGAGTTAAGTCCAAAACTTAGAGGAGGATACCCAGGATATCCTAGAATAGCCTATGCAGTTGGAATTGGGATTCCACCAGGGTAAATAGTGTGAACCATACCAGGTTGAGGTTGATTAGGGACTTGATAAGTATGACCAGGGTATGTGTTAACACCAGAAAATCGTACACATGTTTGCACAATCCAGAAGACGCTAAACGACGTTCATTAGAATGGACAAGTGAAAATTTTCTAGTTGAATACATGATGAAGTTTAAAAATTTTAATTTCACCTAAGGTCCAAAGATTTTAAGGATAAAATATTGAGGGTATCACAACTATTTCTTCAATAGCCTCATGTGTGTGGAATATCCTTCGAAAGTCGCGCGGTTGAAGAAATGGATGACCTGGCAATTCAGGACCACTCCACACACTTGGAGTCAATTCTATGGCATGACCTTAGTCTAGGAAAGTTGAATTTGAGTTGCCCTCAAGATATGCAACCTTCAATGGAATAATCTTGTCCTACTCATGGTGTCATTTGCATGAACCAAGAGAGGGAAGAAGGATTCAAAAAATTATATATAAACAAGCCATGGGAGAACAACCAAAATATAACACATTTTTATGTTGGCCAAATTTCTCTCAGAGAAAATGACCATTCCATTGTTGAAGACAATGAAAGTAAGAGTACCAGTATGCTAGTCATATTGCTTTTGAGGAATCTGCCATCCTAGTGAGAGAAGAGAAATCCACCATTGGCGAGTCTTCAGACTTCTTTGAGAGAGAGGAGAAACTTGCAAAGAGATTGAGGAAAATAACCCCCCTTGTCGAGGATTTTTTAGCACCATATCTCAAAGAATTATCTTCAGGTGTCTACGATTCATCTATTGTATTCAACCTTTACCACTAGCAGTCAATAAAGGGAGCTTTTTCCATTATTTTATTGACTTGTTTCCTCCATTGAAAATTGTTTGTGTATTTACCTATTTATTTTAGTTTATGTTTATGTATGCATTGTTTCCACTATTCACAATATTTTGTTTATCTAAGACTATCCACTAACACCAACAACTCTGTCTGCGATCCTTTATAGGGAACAAGCAACTATCAAGGAGGTGTCTTTTGGTACACCATTTCTACAAAAACACTACCATAGGAATGGTGACCATACTATTGTCTTTCCATTAAT
This sequence comes from Pinus taeda, assembly GCA_000404065.3. NCBI lineage: Eukaryota > Viridiplantae > Streptophyta > Pinopsida > Pinales > Pinaceae > Pinus > Pinus taeda. The sequence continues at coordinate 83,117 of APFE031244083.1, forward strand.
CTAAACATTGTGTTTATAGGGACTTATCTTTGCATAACCACTCTACAAGGCACTCAATACCTCTCTGGAATTTTTCAAGGACCTCTGGGACCTGTTCCAAGCCCACATAATTGAATTTTCACGTTCTTTGATTGCCCGCATGGTTTTTTCTCTAAGAGGTGTGCACGCATCCGTGTGTGGCTAAACCGGCACATTACCAGAAAGTAATAAAGATCCTTGTATTTTCCCTTTTCTCAGGCGATTAGAAGCCTTTAGTGAATTGCCTTCACCTCTACATTTTGTATTTTTTGTTCAGTATGCCTGGTTTCTTGACTAACCTCAATTAGTGGATAAATTAGAGTACTTTTTCATTTGTGTTTGCAATACAAACATAGATTAATTAGGGAGAGAAGTAAGTATCCAAATTCCACACACATTTTTTCAAACTATTTTTCTAACTTTTTCTACAAATCACATAGCTTAACTAGTAAAGAAGTAAGTGGCCCATCATCCACAAATATTACTATTAACCAAAGCAATCATTTTTTTCATTTTATGGGACTAGGAGAAAGTGTTATTATAGAAAGAAAGTAATATTTTCTTCGCTTATGTCTTTTTGACGAACCTTGGTTTTCACATGAACAATTTCTTAAAGCATTTGAATTTCCATCTTCCTTGTTGAAATTCAAATAATTTAATAGGAAAAGAGTAAGTGGCCCATGATCCACAACATATTTATTTTTCAATGTAAGGAACAATCAAATATGTTGTACAAGATCATTGCATTTCCACACCTTACCACACTTTGTATGTTCACTTGCATCACACACTAAGCTTCCATAAGCTTTGTACTAGAACATATCCAGCTTTTGGATCTTTGTCTTAATTAACTTATGGAGTGATTTATCCACTAATTGAGGTTAGTCAAGAAACCATGCATACTGAACAATCCTTCAATCATCCCACGAAAAATATTACCTGAGCATTCTAGAGACCTGATTGAGAAGGGGTTCGGCCTAGGTCCAGTGCATGCAATACTCTTTGGGGCTACCTGACCCATCTAGTGCTCGGTACTAGTAAATGAATACTAAGTAGCTAAATACTTGAATGCTCATGTGGGACGAAGGTACTTTACCATAAAAAATATAGGGCATCCTTTCCCTATAAGTGACAGTGTAGGTAGCACTTGAGCCTCATTTCCATTACCTTCGATGATTCTTCGACTGCTGGAAGGCGTCACCCATTCTTTCAAGATGTTTCTTGATGACCCATCAGAAGATATCGTTGCAAGGCCCAGTTACTTTGAGATTGGTAAGGATGATTAGATATGCATAGGATTTTTTATCATACGCAACAAACAAAGACCATTTTTTGTTTAATTGATCACATCGCTTAGTTGTAAAAGGAAAGTAACCATTTATATTGTCACTTTTGTTTTATTCATGTGATGTTATTGCATTGATATTAATCTCCTTACCTCACTATATACAAAGTAGCATGCTCTCTATTCGAAACCATAGGGAACCCCATGGATCCCCACTTATCTAGACATTTTTTAAACCTCCCCCCATTACTGGGATGTGTGTGAAGACTCCCACCATTATTGGATCTTCCTTTATTGGTGAATATTTTCTCTAGGACCCCTCCCCATCAGTACACCCTTCACCACCCCAGAAGGGTCCCCACATGATACCCCTTTAGGGAGCCCACAAACCACTCTTTAGGACAGTCTGCGAGACATCCATCAAGGTAGTTCTCCAGAAGCTTCCCCACAGAGGACCCCTTTGCATATAGATATCCAAAATTTTTCTGCAATGGCGGATGACTCGTAGATCCCATTCTTAGCTTCTTAAAAAACTACCAAATTTAAGAAATCTAACCAGTGACCTGATCACCCATGGCCATAATTGGTCAGCTATGCCCACCAAGCTCCCTTCATAAATTCCAAAGTTCGAAGGAAATAGGGCGAAGACCCAGGAATCCATCTCATGGATTTTCACCTATGGTTTTAATCCAATAGTACCACCGATGATAATATTAGATTATGACTATTTCAATGCACCCTTATTGGGCTTGCAATGAAATGGTGCATTGACAAGCCCTCTATGTCACATGGAAACATTAGCTCACTAGTTAAACTTTCCTCACCTTTTTCTAGCTCCCAGTTCCCCATGGTTCGGGCATGGAACTCCTCACCCACTTTAGACAAGCACCTTCTACCCACATATTGGATCATATACATTAATGGCAGGAATGCCATAACTTTTGTAAATCTCAGTTTGAAGATAAAGTACTCCTGGACTTGTTTTTGGGATCTCTCAGATTAGAAGTCTCTAAAGATGTGTAAAATTCATCCTTGCATAATAGGGAAGAAGCCATTAGTAAATATCAACAATGAGAGCTTATCTACACCCAGCATAGATACATTTATCATATGCTTCTAGATGCCTCACACTAGAAAACTTACAAAGAGACACCAAGTGCATCTAATGCCATTGATGGATTGATTGGGTCCATAACCCAAAACAAACTCAACAATAACTAGCAATACCCTAGATACTCATTCAATGGTCAAGCATTTGATGCTACACAAAACACACCACCATTGCAACATGGAGGATACTACCCCGGTCAACCTGCACCGATGGCAAAATACAGTAAGTAGGCTTAACCAATATTGGCCTCCTCATGGAGGAACATACCCTCCCTCACAAGTAAACTAATACTCCTCTAGGAATACAGGTTTAATATCCTCTTTCCAGAATCCATATATCAATTAGTGACAAGGAAACCAGTATTCTCCTTTCCCTACACAACAAGAGAATAACCCACTAATGCAAAATAATGCAAGGGTTAATCTAGTGAAACCTTCTCCCACTTCACAAAAAAAATTAGAGGATAAAATCAACCCATCTAAACCACCTAATGTTTCTAAGAAAATACTAAAATAAAACCAAAGGAAGAACCCAAACAAGGGGGAAAAAACTGTAGTTTTTAACCCCGTACAGAAATTACCTGCATACGAATTCTAAATCACAGGAAAAAATAAAAATGCAAGATCATAACACATAAAACACATATACACAGAGATTTCCCACTGGATCCCAAAACCGGGACTACTAGCTTGATTTTTCATTATGTTCCTTTCAATGTTACAATACATATTTATACATGCCGAAGCATCCAATATCATGGACCGAAAACCATTGCGTCCAAAAAACATGTGCGAAAATCATGCACAAAACCATTGGTGGGTCTGCCCAACCTAACATAGGGTCCAAAACCAAAATTATAAAGTGGGGTTACGAGTACCCCTCAAACCCCCCGTTAACTATGTGGAAAGAATATAACACAACCCAACAAAAACCATCAGCAATCCCCTTAGGCACCAGGAAGGGTCAACCCTAACATGAATCAAAACCTGGGATTGACCAATAATAACCAACAGAAACAAAGCAAGAATATAATATACAAACTAATAATTCATGTGTTATCTATGGGGAATACGATCATTATACCCATGATTGTCCTCAACTCCCTGAGTTAAAAAGGATACAGGACAATAGGGGGCGAGGAGATCAACAAACTGCAGTAATACAAGACCATTTCCCCCATCAGGGACTCATAACAATCAACAACAATCATCCCTCTCTCATCCTTCTAGAGGGAACCCCCATAACAATTTTAATCATGAAAGTTTCATGACAGGGGAAGATATCCTCCTGCAAATGTGAAATAGAAGTTATGAAGCTCCCCGAGAGCCCAACCCATCCACCTCGACCCCGAAAATACCTACAGGGTCATTTGTCATTCCTTGACCTTCTATAAAACCTATGCCTAAAATGGTTATCAAACCTTTACTATGGGTTGGACATAACTCATAATTGTCTCATAGCTACAACATAGTTGATGACTTAGCAAAATCACCATCGACGATGTTAGCATTAGAGGTCCTGTAAACATGCCCAACCCAACAAGAAGCCTTAATTTCTACTTTAGGCACAATCAACCCAGTCACTTCTTACCTAATGATCTTCAACTTTGATAAAGCTACCCCATGAATACCATCAGTTGTTGCTTTCCAAATTCTAGTCTCAGTCCAAATCATTAACATTATTCAGTGCATCATCAATGAAGGGGCCTCCACATGTATCATGTCCAAATATGTTTGGCAGAAACTATGATCCCCCAAACTCAAGCCTTCTCACATCACGCTTAGATAATATGATAGGTTCCCTTATGCTCCCATTGGCTTGTGCCCTAACATGCCAGTTAAGTTGTCTGGGAAAACTGTGCTAATAGATATTGAAGTACTAGACACCGACTTGGATTACAATATCCTATTGGGCCAAAGTTAGATGTACGAGATATTAGTCGTCACCTCATTGGTGTTCATGATAATGATGTTTCCTCATGATGGAAAAATAACTACAATCAATCAAATCACATATTATGTCAAGACGACATTACTTGCACCAAATGTTGTGTTACCCTTAGTCTCATCTTCTCATGAACTGATAACTACTTACACTGATCTCATCCACGGAAAATTTAAGCAATCAACACTCTAAGGGACATTCTTAGGAGACCCTCTGGTGATAGAAGAAATTTCCCCAACCACTAGAGCACCCGTGTGCATGATGACCTCATAAAAAATTCTCCAAACTCAAGAACGAATTTCGGATACTAACAACAATGTTGTTACTAATTTGACTATCTTACCCAATTCCATTACTCATACACCCTTCTTATACCCCCCACCTTGTTTTGTCTTGCAACAAGTCACCGCAGTGCTCTCATTGCCCCATATGGATCTCGTAATGCTAGTCTCGTATTTGGCCCCTCAAGCCACATTAGCAAGTATATGAATCACTACAACCGATGTGAGTCATATTCCTCATCAGGATAACATGACACCAAAGACAGTGCCTACTCAAGTAGCACCTACACCATAAACAATGCCTACACTGACACCAGCTTGTGCAAGAATAAGGGATAAGAAAAAAGGAAGAAATGTGGAAGCTTCAAACACTCCCTCCTCTAGGGTCCCTCAACCTTTCACATTGGGGCACCCAACCAATAGCTACCCTGTTATAGACATATTTGGGCACCGCAACCCCAATCACATATGTCCATAAACCAAGGGCTTCTAAAACCATAAAAGTGTTGTTTCATACCCTAAAGGATCAAGGCCAGCTGATTACATCATTTCCCAGAAGTTCTCCTTGAAAAACTACTTAGAATTGGTCAAAACTGGACCATATCACCTTCTCCATGGTCAAGGTGTGATGCATCTCACCTATTGCACATGGGGGGTGTGATGCATACTGAAAATCCTTTCTGTAGGGTGCGATGGGAAAGAGTAGACAAATGGCAAAGGCAGTTTGCTAGGTGGAAACTCAGAGAATCTTCTAGAAACTACTCATATGACACTTGCCTCTCTGAATTCATCTAGGGATGAGTAAGAGATCATGAAATCTCCAAGTGGAACCAAGAACTATTAGTGAAATGACACTAATCAAAATACCAGAAGCTGACTCACCCACCTGCAAACATCTATATATGGATCCCTCATCCTAGAGATCCAGAGGCCAAAATTTTGTATTTTGTAAGGAAGTATTGTTGGTTTCTCTGTGAAACATTGTATTGTTGGGTGATCTAGCTTTTCATGAGGTGAAGAGGGCTTTCATTCTGGGAGGATGGCACTGGATCAGATAGCTTGGTTGTAATACTCTCTTCTACTACTTCTATCAATAAAGCTATTTGAGTTTTCCTCCATATACTTGTATATGTTTGAATCTTGTATTTGTGTATGCATTTGTATGGTTAATGTACATTTGATCCTATATTGTTTATGGTTATAGATCTCTATGCTTTGACGGTATTTCACTACTTTGAACCTACAGGTGTTCTTTGAAGCGAGACAAGTGAGAAAGGAGTGGTGAAAGCTCTATCAAGGGAGAGAGGAAACAAGCAAGGAGCCAAGCGAATGACTGAGGTTGGTGCTCTATGCTTCTCTCTCATAAAGGAAAACACAAGTGACTTTAAATTGTTTGTTTCTAAGATAGCTACCTGTCTTAGTGGGACTAGCAGATCTGAATGGACACTAGTTTTCCCGATAACAAAATGGTGACTCCACTGGGGATCGAATAGTTTGTTTGTTTGTTTCTATTTGTTTGCTTTATAAACTAGAGACAGAGCCTGAAGTTAAGCCAGCTAGCCTTCAAACTGCTTTTGCTATGCAACTGCAAAGTAGATCAACGCTGCTTCATTCCATCTCCAGGTTTGTTTATGAACTAAACAACTAACTTGCAAACATCCTAAGTGCCATGGTGGTAGCTCAAATAACCTCATTAGATCAGCCCCTGTACTTTGCATTTACTGGCTATCATTAGCTCAGCCTAAACTCCTGAACGTAGCTGCAAACTGAGAGAAAAAACCAAGCTCAGTCTCATCCCTAGACCATTGCACTGTCTCCCATTGGAAACATGTATGCATCACACTTCCCGTGTGTTGCAGGTGAGATGCATCATGTTTCCCCGTGTTACAGGTGCGATGATTAGGTAAGACTGTTTCCGCCTCCAGATTTTGGTTTTTTCTTCATTGTCTTCAGCTTTATTCAGTAGTTTTGTTGTCTATGATCAGTATATCACTGTTGAAACTCCTTTCCTTTGCATTATTTTGCCTCCATTGATAAAGAATTGTGAATGTTTTTATGTATTTTCGTCATTTATAGTTCTCCTTTGCAAACAGTAGCTTAATTGAACTGTTGTCTTTTGATTTCAAAGTGTCACAAGTGTTGTTTTCAGTCAAGGAAAAGAGTTTCGTAAAGTCTTCCTCTTTTGATAGTTGATTACAGTTTTTCCATTGTATTTGATTTGAATTAATAGTATTTCAAGTGTCTAAAGAAATTTTTAAATTCGAAATCGCAAAGTATCGTCTTAGTCTTCCTTTCATTTTTTGAAAAGAAAATTGTTAGTACTGTTGCTTTGAAAGAAAAATAGTTTAGATCTATACTTACCATTATTTTTGTCATTCGCACATTAAGAAAGTAGAAAACAAATACATGTATGTGCATTTTCATTTAGACTGCTTGTGGAAATTGATTTAGGACAGTGCATCTTATTGTGTGCTCTATACTCTATGTTGAAAGAATTTCATTTCTCTTTCCTTAGTAGCTAGGATTTTCATTGCAAAAAGAAAGTAAACGTCTATTTATCATCTTAGATTGCATATTTAAGAATTGTATGTCTACATCACATGGTGAAACTTAAAGGCAAACTTCTTAAGAAAGATAAAATGTAAAATAAACCTCAGTGAACATAAAAACACTTTGGAACCTAACGCACAACATCTAGAAGTCTAGGCTAGAGACGTATTCCGACGTTGTAAAGCCTGGTAACTATCATTTTCATCGTAGGTTGGGTGATTCCTCCTCTTTGACACGACAAGTGCCAGTATGGACTTGTGCTCCCACGTACCGTCGAGTATATATTGGGAGACCACAATAGGCTATATCCTTTATCCTTAGGAAGCTGTGTCTGCTTCCCTATCAATCGTAATGCACTGAACACAACATTCAAGAAGATTGACTATTGTACATAAAAAGTATTGTACAGTTTTGCGATTGGTTTGGTAATCCCTTTGTCTAGATTTCCAGAGTAGTCAATTTCATTCCTTTTCATACTCATTAAAAGAAAAGGTCCATCTGAGCACTTGTCACTTCAGGCTCATTAAAAATCGAAGGCGACTAGGGTCATCTTTAGCTTTTTCTCAACTCTTTAAAATTGAAAAAGTAAAGTTGTGTCAAAGCGTCATAAAATTCATTTAATTCAGAATAACATTTTCCCCTTTTTATTTTGAGTTGATCAAGTAATCCGCAATCGTGGAAGAAAGTCAATCAAAACCCCATCGTTCATGGAGACTAATGAGTCAACCATCTTTGAATGTAGAAACGAAACCATTCTGGGCCAAGAGATCTCATTTAATTGGGTCAAAGTCTCCTAGTTTAGTTGAACTTGTATTTCAACATCCTCAGAGACTCCAGTTACTCCAACTATTTCTTGTATCCCTACCTCTATGAAAGAAATTTCACAGTTATAGGAGGACATTAGAACTGATCCTAGTGTAATGGTAAGCACTCCTATTCTTGAACCAACTCCATACAGGGCTGAGTCGGAGGGTGTTACCCCTCCAACATCTGTCGCTGCAGAGTCTATACCTTCTCCGGCATCAGAAATATTTTACGGACCTGACGGTCTACCTCTTCCACCTGAATTGATTGTTATAGAAGAGATTACAGAGGATCTTCCATCCAGTACCCCATTGCATTTTGGAACTGGGGTCTACCTATATCCTCCTACTAGAGAAGTTAGTCTCCCTTCACCTTAAGTTTCTGTAGAGTCACTAGGAAATCTTTTGGATAGACTTGATATGTCTGAACAATTGTCGACATCTAGGACTGTGTCATCTGATACAGCAGCGGCAGAGACTCCTGTCACCACTCAGACAATGTTCGCTCGTGTACCATCTATCCCAACTAGTTCTCAACCACTAGATGGAGTCCACCCAGAGACTGTTTTGATAGTATGGTCTATTCCTATTTTTTCATCTGGAACCTTATCTGGAATTTCTTATGTTGAGTCTCAAAAAATTGATCCTTTGCAATAGTATCAATTTGGGAAATCCCGTCTCCAAAGACCAATTTTCCCTTTGAATACTGGATTGCCGCCATATGGGGTGTAGTATGCCTTTTCATTTTTCCCTCTGGGAGGGCAACCATATGAGAGTTCACAACAAAATTCGGGTCAAGCTGGGATTGCATCCAGTGGTTGGGTACCAATACTGCCTCAACAACTGAGAGTTGTATATTCAATGCAACAAAATCAACCTGTGTCGAACATTCCCACTACACTGACTATTATGACGGTGTCGCAAGTACAAGCACTGCCTGTTGTATGTCAACCTCCAGTCTCTCAGGTCATAAGACAACAACCTCTTGTCTCTGTGACTCAATCACAACCACGAATTAGTGGCTCCTTAACTAAAGTGACTCAGGCTCAAATGGGTACTATAACCCCTCATATTGGTCAAACCAGTATTGGGCAATAGCAAATGGTCTCACACCCATGGCTAGTGCAATATCAACAAACGTATTTCTAGAAAACTTACCGAGGACTTGAGAAACAAATCTTTGCAGGTAATGGGTAGCCTTATATTCAAAACAGTCACCAACAATCATATTATAATGGTTACGCCCATCAACCTTATCAAAGTTATCAGCATCAAATACATTATGCTAGTATTCAAAGAGCCACAGCTCAGACAATCCCATCTTATCCTGGGTATGCTTTGCCAAACCTGAATCAACAGTTGCCTTTCATGGTAACTTTAGAATTACCAGATCTAAATTAGCTAACAAATGATCCAATTTCTTATGCCCGTTGGTGGCCAACAATTCCTCATAAACTTCCGTCAGATATTCCTAAATTTACTGGAAATCTGGGTGAAGATCCATCGAATCGTGTGAAGACCTTTCATCTGTGGTGTTCGTCCAACACTCTCAATGATGATTCGATTAGGCTTCACCTTTTTTAGAGAACGTTAACTGGTCTGGCAGCAAAATGGTACATTGGATTTCCTAGAGCTTCATTCGATAACTTCAACACCCTTGCCACCACCTTTTTAACCCATTTTCAGTTACCCATAAGGTACGAAACAGGAACAGAGCTTTTTACCAATTTTAAGCAAACGACAACCACTCACATATCTGATCATATTCATGAGTGGTGAGATCTATGTAGAATTGTAAAGACATATGTTCCTTATCAGTTGTTAGCTGAATCGTTTATTAAGTCATTTTTACCTTCTATTACAGAAGATGTGGCCAAGGGAGGAGTTTTCGCTGAAGAGCAAGTCATTTCCTGTGTTCAATATCTAGACTTGATCTATACTCAGTCTGGCATGCTCTATGACAAAATTCCTAATGCTCCTAGGCTGGATATTTTCGTTCCTTCTCCTCCTAAATCGAATAGGGACTATCATGTTGATGATGGGGTGATTGGTACATCAAGTACGCAAACTGCGAAGGCCTCATCTAGTAAAGCCCTTGTAGTTTCTAGAAAAAATGCAAATGACAAACTTCCTACCTCAGAGGTTAATGCTGTGTCAACCGACAAAGGCAAAGAACTGAAGCAACCAGGGGGCAAGAAGAAAAAGAAAGGCAAAAAGAAGAAACTGGATGATTCATCTCCTGAAAAATCTTCTGAAAACCCTTCTGGGCAAATGAAACCTAATCGGCCATGTCTCATATTCCATGAGGACCATTGGACAAGAGATTTTTTGCATAAAGCTAAGATTAAGAAGTTCTTCAAAAGTTCAAAAACCTCAGTGGTATTGACTGATCCGTTTCCAAACCTAGAAACCAATCTAGTTGCTAGCGAAAATGCTTCCCGATCCCAAGTGCTTATGTTGTCCATTTTGAAATAGTAAAACGATGCTTTGATATCGACATGGAATAAAGATTACAGGAATCCACAACTATCTAACAACAAGGCTACAGATCAACCTAGTAGTTCGACAACAACTTCAACCGAAGTTGTGCCACCCATCATTCCTGTGCTAACGATAAAGCCACCGAAGGGAGTAGTACACAAATCGACATTTATCCTCGTGCTCGAGTAGCATAGAATTATAATATAGTAGAGGGTCTGGCCCAATCGCCATCCGCTATGTTGACACTTGAAGTACTGCAAAATTACCCCTCCCAAAAGTAGGCTCTATTAATAGCAATAGGTGGGATTGACCCAATGGATTCCAATCTTGTGGCCTTTAATCATAAAGGATATGAACTTCAGTTACTGGCTCAACTCGCTTTCCTCATCCAAGTGAAAGCCCTCCACAAAACTGTTCATCGAACAATTATTGATGAGGGGGCATCTACATGCATTATGTCAATGAGTTGCTGGAAAACAGTAGGCTCACCACCCTTGTCGGGATTTTCAACGACATTAAAAGCATTCGATGGATGAACATACACCCCGTATGGGAATTAAATTATCTTTCAAGTAAAACTGGGGGGAAAAATGGTAGAAATTGACGTCCAAGTTATCGATGGAAACCTCAATTACAATATCCTACTGGGAAGGCCCTCTATTTATGCTATGGCTGCAGTTGTGTCAACATACTTTAGGAAGATTTCATTTCCTTTTCAAGGAGCAATTACAATCGTTGATCAAAAAACCTTCCTCCCCAACAATTCACAAGTTACGGGAAGCATTCTAATGATCCATGGAAGCTCTCATTTGCTTGAAAATAATGGAGTAGGCCTCCTAAAAGACCCTACTTTAATGGGTACTTTTTCCCTACCGCCTCTGAGTAATCTGGCAGAAGTGGCCATGGTGGAAACCTGCAATATGATATCTAGAAGATTCAAAAGATTCCCGAACATTTTGTCCATACGGATCATCGCCAGGTATTGCCCCCAAGCCCAATAGAAATATTGTAGCAATCAATTTTCTTGGCCTGGGGGGCAAACCCAAATCAACGCTCATCGAGTGTTTGGATAGATAGGTCTAAGGAATATGGCCCCTCTTCAAATCCTTGGTCAGATGTACATTCTATAGAAAAAGGAATCATTCAGTCAATAATAATAGGAGAGGCACCATGGGAAGATTACCACTATCATTCCCATCTTCCGGATTACCACGAAGATTATTCCAGCGACCCTAGTCATCCTTCAGTTTTTGATTTTCTATCAAAGACTATAAATATGGTGGATTATGAGGATAATTCTTTTACTATGTTAACCTCATTAAAAAATGAAACAACTCCCTTTCCAAATCGAGTCTTTGATTACGATCTTGTAAAATCCAAATCGAGTCTTTCAAAGATCTTGAAGGTAAACCTTCATTCCAACCACAACATTGAATGCAATGAAGCTTGGGGGGCATGCACCTCGATTTGCATTATTATGCTGGGGGCATTCAAACTTATCACAAGTAGTTTTACGTGAAGTTCAAGCTCATTAAAAAACAAACCTAGCAATGAGCATATATTCCACCAGAGTTAAATCTCATTAAAAAATCAACCCACCTTCGGTAAATAACCATTGCGATCACACAATTATCAGCTTTTAAACCTTGTTCGTGTTCTTACCATCACCTCCACTCTTTTTAGCCAATCATACGCCTCCATTTGATTGTTTACCCCTTTTGAGGAACAACTGCGACGAGTGATTCTATTAGCCACCTTCTTTACACTATCATAATTGAAAAGTTCCAAACCTTTGCTGGAACCATCTACTACCCGAAAATATTACTCGTTCCTCAAAGACGAGTCTCTTTTAAGCTCTTTTCATCTAACTCGTAAAATATGAAAATATTGCGGAGCAATTCACCTCTCCAGCTCGTTAAAGTGATTAGAAGTGCCATCCCTCCTCTAGATTTTAACCTTTTTGGACCTGAGGAATCATTACACAAAAAGATTGAGCGCTTGTTTTGTTCAGCTCATTAAAACTATCGAAAAGTCATCCCTTTCATATTATTTTATACTTTTTCAGATTTAAGGGATTATATTACAAAAAAGGAATACTGGAGTTGCCTTTTCATCTCTTTTTAGACTCTCTAAAATTGAAAAGGACTGAATTAGCTTTGTTGTTAAACTCGTTAAAACAATAGCGACAAAATTGTCCATGCAGACAAGAGCGAGTTTCACTGTCGCTAGGCTCATTAAAACATAGCGACAAGTTTTCCCTAAGGGAAAATTATAGAACAAGCATATGTTATCCTCCTCAAGCTTGACAAAAATAAATAGGTACTGGTTAGCAATGACTGGGGAAAAATTGGGAAGAAAACTTGAAGAAACTTTATTGGTAGCAGGTCGCTCTTGAACATGAAACTTTCACTCCATCACCATGATTGAGTCGGGTTGGGTTATTCCATCCACCGGTCATATCACCATTGGTCCTTTGTACCATCCATTTTTGGGGTTAATGCTACCAATCCATTTCAATGTCATCAATATGTTCAAGGTAAGTCGCTCAGAGAATTCACCAACCCAGCTTATGTCTCATCCACTGCAATACCTTCACACTTCATTCTTTCATGACCGCCACCCTAAACCTTGTATCATCAGATCGTTTTCACCTCCACAAAATCATTTGCTCTGTTTCGGGTCATAGATGTGGGATTCATTAAGGCCCTCCTACGACAGGTCACTTCTTGTCAACATCAGCTCATTATCCAAGAAGTTGACTTAGGAACAACTCTTTTAGTACTTTGAAGCTTGTATGCATCAATGGAAAGTTTCTCACTTCTAGCGATAGGTTTACATCAATGGCCTTCGACCGAAAGATTTTGTGTGGTGTTCGACATTGTACTACAGTACCTTGAGGGTCATTATCATTATCGATGATTCCTCTCGTGCCTATTAACAAGTTACATCATTGGCTAGTAATCAGGCAATGTCTTTCCGTGTTCGACATCAAAACATCTTTTCACATGGATCGACTTGTACTGCGGGTGAAGATTGAACAAGTTTGAAGACCCCAGATCTAGTTTCATCTATTTGAGCTGCGATATATTTAGGAAAATAAAGACATCAAATGTACATCATAGCTACACATATAATCATCCAAGCCAAATGATGATGACTCTACCAGAATCATCAGTCTGTCACACAGACGGTTGTCTATCATATGTACATGAAAATGAATTTATAAAGTTGTGCATGGGAATGTCAGCCTCAACTAGATAATGACAATATTATGAAGATAATGTATTGTATTGTATCTTATTACATGTCACCTTCCAGTTTGAAAAACCTTGGATCCTCATGATAAGGCATTTCACCCAACATCAGACGATTTACAACCTCATGCTTTAGGGGGCAACTATTATAGACATATTTGGGTACTGCAACCCAAATCACATATGTCCATAAACCAAGGGCTTCTAAACCCGTAAAAGTGTTGTTTCATACCCTAAAGGATCAAGGTCAGCTGATTACATCATTTCCCAGAAGTTCTCCCTGAAAAACTACTCAAAACTGGTCAAAACTGGACCATCTCACCCGCTCCATGGTCAGGGTGCGATGCATCTCACCTATTGCACACACGGGGTGTGATGCATACTGAAAATCCCTTCTGTAGGGTGTGATGGGTGAGATCAAACAAATGGTAGAGGCAATTTTCTAGGTGGAAACTCAAATAATCTTCTAGAAACTGCTCATATGACACTTGCCTCTCTACATTTTCCCAAGGAAGATTAAGAGATCATGAAATCTCCAGGTGGAACCAAGAACTATTAGTGAAATGACACTAATCAAAATCCCAGAAGTTGACTCACCCACTTGCAAACATCTATATATGGATCCCTCATCCTAGAGATCTAGAGGCTAGAATTTTGTATTTTGTAACGAAGTGTTGGTTTCTCTGTGAAACATTTTATTGTTGGGTGATCTAGCTTTTCATGAGGTGAAGAGGGATTTCATGCTGGGAGGATGGCACTGGATCAGATAGCTTGGTTTTAATCCTCTATTCTACTACTTCTATCAATAAATCTATTTGAGTTTTTCTCCATATACTTGTATATCTCTGAATCTTGTATTTGTGTATGCATTTGTATGGTTAATGTACATCTGATCCTATATTTTTTATGGTTATAGAGATCTATGCTTTGATGGTATTTTGGTGCTTTGACTCTATAGGTTTTCTTTGAAGCGAGACAAGTGAGAAAGGAGTGGCAAAATCTCTATCAAGGGAGAGAGGAAACAAGCAAGGAGCCAAGCGAAAGACTGAGGTTGGTACTCTTTGCTTCTCTCTCATCTATCTCTCTTAAAGGAAAACACAAGTGACTTTAAATTGTTTGTTTCTAAGATAGCTACCTGTCTTAGTGGGACTAGTAGCTTTGAATGGAAACTAGTTTTCCCGATAACATGCTCCGAGTTAAACAAGCTCAAAGCTTTTTTGCATGCCCCAAAAGTACAGATGAACCCTCCTCCCCCTGGCGGAGAAAAGAGCACACCGACATGTCTTAAGGCATCGCACACCAACCACACATGCACCATCCTTGCAGAGTATGGGCATTACATTCATCATTGCCCCAAAATCCCTTGATATCGGGATGCATTAGGTGTACTCAACCAATCCAATACCCCATTACTCTCAAAAGAGAATGGATAAAAAAAAAAAAAATTACATTGTAAGGGAAGAAGTGTCTTTCTCCTATCCCTCACCTAGTCCATTAACTTCCTTTCATGATCAGACGTAACCTTAACCAACAACCAACCTACCATCCCCCACTTGTTCTTTCTGCAACGTACTCGATCATTTGATCAACCAATGCCCCTAATTAAGGGCATTTAACCGATTACATATGGTTCCCCGTGTCACTTAAAGTGCCAAACCCAGGCACATACATCACACTTGCCATATTTGTGCAGAAAATCATCATGTGTGACACTGTTCCCACCTTTCTCGATTCCTTTCTTTGTTAGGATTCATGCAATGATTTATCGCGGAGAATTCTGATTTTGTCGGATTAGATATTGAACCATCAGATCGTAACCCTAACATCTGGGAATGAAGCATATAGGTCCATTTTATGTGTGTTTGAGGAGAAACAACTACCAACAATAAAGAAAGGCCCACATCGTTTCATCTCCTTTCACTATCATTAATCTAAATTGGGCCAAAAATGATCTGAGGCCACCTGGAAAACAAGATCATCACTCACATCTTCCCTATGTGATAAACCTAACCATTTGGTGAATAAATTACGCAATTTGAGTAAGTTCAATCACATCTTCCACCTAGTGGTCCAAATTCCACACACCCATCTCTCCAATCAATAAAAATTCACACGTTGTTACTATCGCATCTGCTCTCAATTCCACCATACATGGAATTGTCAGTAACTGCCACATTTTTGTGCGGAAAGAGAAACACTAAGGCCAACCCACACTAGGAAGTCACGTCACACCAATACTAAGGTCCAGAGATGGATACCACCTTGGGATATTCCTTCTCATAATGTCAACCAAGCATTAAGATCTCATACTATGAGTAGTATTGCCTCCCATATTATCTATTCGGTTAGTTCTAGTCTAGTATGCGATATTTGTACCAATATCTCTCATAGGAGTGAGACATGCCATGTGTTATAGAAATTTCAGTAGGTTAGGATTCAATGTCAAATTCCGATAGAGGAAGATATTCTTTCCCCTTCTACACCAACAAGATTGCAGGAACTACCTCCCACGTGGCATCAACCCACCATAATCGAAATTCTACCACCACCCAATGTTGACGACATGCAACATCATATATGATTCATTTCCTCATCCATAGGAACCATGATTCATGCTATCTTCTCATCATTTTTCTTTGTCGAGACTGAAAAATCCACCTCACCAATGGTAACACCACCGATGGTGTAGAGCCATCCCATCTACACTTTTTCAACCTCGCTTGCTTTTACGATATCAACCAGCAAATCATATTCATGCTTGTCAACCAACACAACTAGGTCTGAATCCCAACTTCAAGACTTGGTGCAACCCAAGTCAATGCTAGAAAATAATTTTCACTCAGATGAATATATTATAGAAGCCATGACAAAACCTGAATACCCTTGGGTTTCCATGCACCATCATTTGTTTTTTCTACCTGATAAACATTTGTACCCATAAATGCATAAACTCATGATATATGTGCCATTGAATTCAAATATTTCCTCCCACCAGGAAAGGTCAATTGCTTCAAAAATCCCATCCCAAAAGCTAATTCATTTGAGGAAGGGAACATGTCCAATATTTCACCTACCATCAAGGTGAATATTTCAAGCAACCCTGGAAAATTTGAAGAGATATCCCTGGGAGAAGCATGCTCTCTAGAAGAAATAACTACATACTCATCCTCGTTCCAAGAATACAGGGATATTTTGCGTGGGATTATTTTGAGATGCTAGGCAGCAGTCCCACCATTATCGAAAATCATATTGACACATGGCCTAATTCCCATCCCATCTGGTAGAAACAATGTTTAGAAGAAGCAATCAAACATGAAATCAATAAACTCCACAAAGTTGGATTCATCTATCCTATCACTTACACATCTTTGGTTTCTAACCCTACACCCATCATGGAAAAACATGGCACCATCCGCGTTTTTACTGGTTTTAGGGATCTGAACAAAGTGTGTCCCAAAGAAAATTACCCAACACCATTCATCAACAAAGTCATCGATGCTTGTGCTAATCATGAGGCCCTATCCTTCATGGATGGGTTCTCTGGGTATAACAAAATCCATATTTTCCATATGGATTAGTACAAAACTACATTCACAACCCCTGGGGGTACATTCACATACCAAGTTATGCCTTTCAGTCTTAAAAATACTGGTGCCACCTTCTAGCAGGACATGAACTACATATTCCATGATATAGCTCATCCCATCCTCGCATATCTAGATGAGCTTACAGTATGTTCCAAGAAGTGTGCTAACCGTTTAGAGGACATCTGCATGGTCGTTCAAAGATGTTGACAATATAACCTTTGCTTGAACCCTATCAAGTTTGTATTTTGTATTAATGCCAAGAGACTACTAGGTTTCATAGTTTCCCAACAAGGTATAAGAGTCGAACCTCTCACAGTCCAAGCAATCACAGAGATACCGCCTTCGAAAACATTAAAATAGTTACAAATATTGCAGGGTAAGGCCAATTTCTTACAATGTTTTTTCCCAAATTAAGCTACTTGTGTGCAAGGTTTCCTACGCCTCCTTCATCAGGATATTCCCTTCCATTGGGATGATCAATCTCAAAAATCATTTGAAGCTTTAAAATATGCATTATCTCAATATCCTTTGATTATCCCACCTAAGCACAAAAAGGACTACACCCTATACCTATCAACATCATAGGTAGCCATCGTCAGGGTGTTAGTCCAAGATGGACCAGTTAAAAAGGAGCACGTAATTTACGACATCACGAAGAACTTATCCGGGCCTGCATTGAAGTATGAACCAGAAGAAAAAATTGCCTTAGCCCTCATACACTCTATGCAAAATATTGAACATTATATCATCCTTCGGACCACTACCATAATAGCAACCATTATGAGGTATCTGCTCATTCGTCATATGATGAACGAGAAGTATGCTCGATGGATTGTTATTATACAATAATTTGATTTATAGTTTAATTCTCCTAAGAGAAAAGAAAAGCACTCAGTCTTTCCGAGTCCATCTCAGATCTCCCAATAGAGACCTGAGGCTCTCCCATTAATAAGACTCTTCCCATTGAACATCTATTTTTAGTATCCATGGATGACCCTTGTATGGTGACATCCTCCTCTTTTTACAAACTCAAAAATTCAAACCCCAACTTACCCATGATGATTGGAGGCGCATACGCCACCAACCCCCTAGCTACCTCCTTTTGGGGGATTTCCTCCATCGATGAGGCATCAACACCATCCTATGTCGATGCCTCAATCACCAAAAATTTGAGCAAGCCTTAAATGATTTCCATAGTGGGGCTTATGTCAACCACCTCTTGAGGATGGTCACCACCCACAAAATCCTTTTTGTTTCTTATTTCTGGTCCACCTTCTTCCACGATTGCATACAAGAAGTCAAAATATGTGTGAGATTACAATAGTATGCTCATAAGGCATGAGCACCAGTCACTCCCTTGCATCCGTTCATCATGGTCGATCCCTTTTGCAAGTGAGGCATCGACTTCATGACCTGTAACTCCCCATCACTGGGAAACCACAAATACATTGTGGTTGCCATGGACTATTTCACCAAATGGGAAAAATGAATGCCAACATATAATAACACCACAAAAATTGCAAAATGAATTTTCTTCAACCATGTCATAACATGGTTCAGTGTTCCCAAGGAGTTGGTCTGAGATCATGGTAAACATTTGAAGAATAAAATATTTCAAGAGCTATCCCAACACCTTGGTTTCTCTCCTGAGTTTGCGTCACCATACTACTCATAGTCCAACGGACAAGTGGAATTTGTCAACAAGGTTCTCAAAACCATGTTCCAGTGCATGATAAACACTTACACAACTAATTGACACCATATGGTGTTCTCAACCCTATTGGCATACCGCACAACGATCAAGTCGTCTATGGGGTTTACACCCTTCCAACTAGTATATGGCATTGAATTAATACTTCCCATTCAGTGTGAGATCCCTACCTTATGCTCAACCATCGAGCTTCTAACAGACACCAAACATTTGGAACAAAAGTTGGTACAATTGGAGCCTATTGATGAAAGTCGACGAGAATTCCTCTAGAATAACGAAGCACACAAGAATAGGGTTAAAGCCTCATTTGACTGCAACATCACCCCTCTGACATTTATCAAGGCGGAGTTAGTCCTCTGCCACGATGTTTCCCAAGAAACAATAGGACCCGAGAAGTTCAAAACCATATGGAAGTGCCCATACATCATCAAGCATTGCCTCCTAGAGGGGGAATACATCTTGTCAGAGCCCAATAGGACTTGCCTAAAAAATTGTGTCAATGGTCTCTACCTCAAAAAGTTTCACCCATAAAATAATAGAATGTATATATATGCACCATTACTTATTTTTTAGGATGATCACCCCATCATGGATTCACTCTAAAAACCACTCTCTCATCTTGTTCCACACATGGATCATCTTCTAGCCAATCACCGTGCATTTGCTAACGGTGCATCTTGATTGTCGTAAAACCTTGTTGTTGGAACCTGGGCCATATACTCTCCTGAATAGACCCCTCGTCTCTGTAATGGGCTTCGTATTAGATTAGCCACCAATAATCAAGCTAAATACGACATCGTCATAGGTCTCTTGGTTAATTCCCACCACTTAGGTATCTATCACTTGCATGTATTTCTTGATTCCTAGCTAGTTATATCACAATTTAACAAGTCCTTTTAGGTTCATGATTCACACCTTTTTCAGAAGTATCTGCACGCACAAAGGTTAGCTCAACATTTTGATCATATCATATTTACACATATACCAAGGGATCAAAATAATACATCTGATCGCATAGATAACCAAATCCTAGACTAGAATGCATCACATATGTATAACCATCAAGATACATAAAACATGAGTGTAATGTCCATATAAAACAAATGCATAAATACATAGGAGCTTCCAAAACCCCATCTCATATATACATGTCAAAAAATATATATGAGTACAAAAATTGCCATTTAATCCACTAGCCCATGACCAGGATAAATAAGTCAAAAATACAGGGGAGCATCCTCATAATGGGTGCTTGCCCTGGTGCATACATAGTATCATAAAAAATCTAGACCTATAGGTCTCTCTAGTGCTCATGTGGACCAATCTCTACATTAGGAACCAAAATGGGACCAGCCGTAGCCACCACCATAGCTATATGGTGCAACACTGGTCGATGTGCTTATTCAAGTGACATCGTCATCTCCACAAGGACCTCCTCCAACCACGCCCAGCCCTCGATGGGAACACTCTAGTCACGGCCTTAGCTCTGCCCCAAGTATCTTAGCAACTCTACAACTCAACCTCTACAACTGCCAATTTTGCCTCTATGGCCTCAACACGCTCATGCCACCGCTTTGTGTCCATGCCTACTACTACATTGCTACCCTCACAATAGTGTCCACCAATCTCCAACTAATGCTATTAAGCTAGCCATTCATGCCCAACAGGTGGCCTTACGTCCCTCAGTCTCTTAGACACAGGTGTTGCCCATGCGACACCCATGAATTTCAAATTATGGCATACCAAGTAAGCTAGTGGTTGCCCTCATAACCCCACATTTGCAAGTAAAAAAGCATGGTATCAACATCATCGTATATAAAAACCATACCTACACATGTAAATAATATATACATATGTGGAAAACAAAAACTCTCATACCTACTGGTCCCTAGGCATCACCTGAAGGAAGCCCCATGTCAGGATATCCCTAGATGTCCATGCCATGGTAAGGAAACTCAAAAATCAACTGAGTGTTAGTGTTAAACCAATCCTCCATGGTGGCATTGCAATAACGCCCCACAACACCACCACCAGCTTTTGGCATCACAGGTACCCACCATCACATATGAGGGTCCCTAGGAGATCTCGCCAGCATTGCTACGATGCAACACTAAAACCCTCTCAAACATGGTGCTACATAGAACACTCAAGCAAAAAAACATTTGAAGAGTGCCACGATACACCTGTGTCAACTAGGACATCATGCCCTTGTATAAAAAATGAGCCCAATCAAATAAGTGGCCTACCTTCAACTATTGGAGGACCGATATCTACAACCATGATACTCTGTGAGGGGATGTTGACCCTCCCAATTTGACAATCATCGCCATAAAAACACACTCAATGAGATCCACAATGGAAGTAATCCTGATGCAACACTCCTCATAATGGTTACGGACGTAATGAGCCTCACCCTCACCCTCCACTCAACAATGGATATGCACATGCTAATATGGAAATGGATATGGTAGACCCTCCCCATGAGGAAACAAACTAGTCACAAAGTAGATATTAGTATGGGTCGATATCAGCAGATCAATCCTTTGGATCACCATGACCTACCAGTCCATGTACTAGCATCAGATAAGAAAATGCAAGAAACTATCCTGCAATCTCAGTATGGGGTTATAAAAAAACTTGAGTAAACCCCACAAAGCCAACAACTAGCTATTTGTTGGATCCCCCTCATCCTCTGCTCATAGGTGCACCCAGTCTTGATCTCTCCAAATAATCTTTCCATCAAGGATATCAAGCATCAATCTTTACCTCCCTTAGCTATAAAAAAAGAGAGAGAAAAGCCTTACTTTTTTGATAGTCATGCATTTATGCACCACAAAGGTGCATATAATGTACATTTATTTCTTGGATAGATGCACACACACGCATCTGTCAGGGCATAGGCTGCGATGACCAATGCGCTGAAGACTATGCATTTGTGCTTAACACAAACACACAATTCACACATTTGTTTCAAACATAGACATTCAGACCATGTGTCGTCTAAAAATCCCCAAAGGGTATCGCCGCAACATATCCCAATGCAGATGCACAGACCATGCATCTGAGGGTGATTTTTGCATGGTGTTGACACGAAAAATGTAGGAATTTGCACGATGACAGTGTGACTCCATAGGAGCCATCCGTGTGGCCATAAAAACCCATTTTAAGAAGGTCATACAGGGGACCCTTGTACGACCTATCTACCCTAAAACTACCAAAATTACAAAGGGAATGGTACAATCCCTTACCTATCTCTCCCTGCACATGCCTCTGGTACTTTGGCTGACCGTAATGGCAAGAAACAATCACAAAAGTAGCTGTGACCTCTCAATCTCCACAATTCAAATGAAGTGATATTTAGCCCCCTCAGCCCTATCTATCACCCTCTTCTCCATTTTGTGGAGACCATTAAAAAAGCTCAGGACCTCTGTTGATAAAACAGGAAGAGACATAAGGATTAGTACCACAACATCTCCATCATGGAACTCTTCATTCTAGTAATTTCTGAAACTCATTTTCTGGACTCGCCACACACTAAAAAACTCATTATAGGTATGCCTTCTCTTGTTATTTAATTCATATCATTTAGTCAATCACAAATTATGTATATGTTTTAAAAAGATGCTTTCACTTGAGGTATTGGTCATGTATATTGCAGGTACATCACAAACAATACGCTTTAACCAACACCCCAATAGAAAAATAGCAGAGTAGGTATCATTCACCGCTTAGCATGATAGGCTTCCTCTTAAGCATTTCATATCCTAACATCATTTCTCGAAAATGAACCATAGGGTCCATCATATCGACCATGTTTTTCATCACCTTTCCTTGCATATGATAAACTTCCACATCAATCGATAAAGCCTTCCCACTCATGGCGCACTTCATGTTTGTAGACCCCTATTCACTATCAGAAGCCATGACCACCTACGTAAACCTGAGAATCACTCCACTTACATGCATTGTAGATCAACCTCATTTTGTTGTACTCATCACCCATACACCCCATTTCCCAAGTCATTCTTGGTGCTTTTTATACAATATTTTGTCACACTCCCTATCTTGTATCCTGCAGTGTCAAACCTTGTGTCATTAATGCAACAAATGTTAAAAAATGATGAAATCTCTCAGTGTATTCACCATGAAACATGTTCAGAAGAATCCCTAAAGAAAAGAAGAAAACTTGCCTTGAAAGAAATTTTGAAGAACTTGTCAAAAACCTTGTTTTTCAAGAGCAACGTGTTTTGCATAACTAGTGACCCATGTTGGACACTTATTGCATTATACTTTCCTAGTGCTATCAGTGTGACTTTTATCAGGAAAATCCATGCTAGTCTTCTTCAGGTAGTTTTTCCCAAAATGGAGGAGAAGCTTCTCTTACTAGAGGTCTCAAGAATGGCGAGATGGTTACAGGTGAATGAATATTGGAACAAGATCTCCCATTCATGGTCCTTGATCCTACTTTCATGGGTCTTTCTCTTGAGATGTGGAACATCTCCCTCTTTTCATGGATCCTCAACTCCCTCTCCTTCCATATAAATGAGATCCCTACTATCCACTAATGGGTTTCTTATGACTAGTTTCCTTCCTAGTGTTGAACTATGCCCAATTGTTGACCATTTTTCTAAGGAGAAAGGAGTTCTTGAAGGTTACGGCTAGGACTTGGAAACTCACCTAAATGAGGCTTCCAAAATTAAGGCTTAAGTGGTTTAATGATCCCTTTACCATCTATTAATAATACATTATGTGTTTTCTTTCAATAAATGTGTCAATTATTGCTCATTTAGTGTAATACTCCTTGATATGTTACATGGTTTATATTGGAATGAATTTTTCTATGTATGTGTTTGTTGTCCCCACATGATTTTCCTTGCAAGTATTCATCCATAATGGTGAAGAGGAGATTGAGATTGGAAAGGAAATAATCAAATCAAGGATGACACCAACGAATGTTAGCATCAGAGTGAGGTAGGTCATTTATCCTCTTTTGTGTTTTCTGGTGTAAGCTAGGAAAGTCTACATATATTTGTCTTCATTTGTTGCTAGATCCTCCCATAGGACTAGAGGGATCGTTTTTGTCCACAGAAATGATTTCCTGCACACAAAAAATGGCGACTCCACTAAGGAGGTTATAGCCATCCAAACCTCCTTTTATGTTTGGTATTTTTTATTAGCTTGGCCAACCTCCTAGTGATCTATACTTAGGTTCATTATGTGTATGCATTATGAGTAGTATGTTCTTTAGAGTGTCATGTTTGGAACTCTCTTTAAATTTATTTTCATTTTGCTAAGTCTTTCTCATCCAGCACGTTTTCTACATAAAAAATCATGTTGTCAACACTGATTTTACCCAGTACAAATGCGCTTGTACCTCTGTCTCAGAATGTCTGCCCACACTGATCCGTATAAATAAGAATTTTTTAAGGTTTATACCAGAAAGGTCTAGTGTATCTTGGTCTTTGAAGTGTTCTCCTGCTCTGTGTGCATAGTATTTCCATTATTTTTGTTGATTTCTTATTGGTTTACAAAAGGCCATCCCATTATTTGAGGTAATGAAAGTGGATTTTGGTTGAGACTTTAGTTATTTGGATCAACTGAATTTACTGTTTGCTACTTGTATGTGTGGAAATAATATCGATTTTTTGTTGGTTAAATAATTATTATATCTTTTGGAAACCATAAAAGAAATGACATTTAAATTTTCTTAGCTTGCATCCCAAAGTTTACTTTTCGAAATTGCATTAGATTACATTGCATTGAAAAGTCGTTTATGGGATTATCACTGAGAATACATTACATTGCTTAGTGTTGAAAGCTAAAAGTGCATTCTCAATTGTTGAAAAGAAAAAGTGAAAAAATTCATGTAGGTGCATTTTAGTGAATTGAAATTCATTCTACTTTTGGTGGGTGCATTGAAATGGTGAAAGTGAAAGATCTAGTTAGGAAAATTTGTTTGTTGCATACTAGGTTGTTGTATCAATGTTTGAACTTATTCCCTATGCTAGATAGCTTTCATTGAAATGAAAAGAATCAATTTTTCATATTAGTTTTATCGTATGTGTGTTCAGGTGACATCGATTTTTAAGCCTTGAAACTAAAACTTAATTCAAGATCAAATTTAAACTTTACCTCAATTAACCTAACGATCATTTGGAACATTAACGAAAGCATATAGAGGTCTAGGTTAGAGATGTGTTCCGGAGTCATTAAATGTAGGAGTTGTCATTCCTTGCCAACGTTTCATCCTTGGGTGAAATCCCGTTTCATGTACGAAAGTGTATAAGACCATTCTCCAGTACTTTTGGGTATGTCGGAGGTGCTCGACACATGATAAGTATATGGGAATAGTGGTCACACATTAGACAAAACTACTATGGACTGCACTCCCACATAGCATTGTGTATATTTTTGTAGTCCCCAATAGGCTTCTATCCATCCATAGGTAATCGAGTCTTTTGCCTTGTATACCATGATACACCAAACACAACACTCGGTGAGATTGGTTGTCATACGTTGATTCCTTGGTTCTCCAAGGTGTATATTTCAATTCACGGTTTCCTGGTAAACCTTCATGCCTAGTTACCCCTTTTTGATTTATTTTTTGTTAATTTCTAAAATTAATTGACCATGAAATAACATCCTACCCATGAAACACCTCCTTTTTCCCTCAAAATGAATTGTTAACAACAAAAATGGAATTAAGCCCAAAGTATTCACCAACAGACAAATAGTAATTGATGTCGTGAAAAATCCATCAGAGAAGAACCACCAAATCCTCTATCGTGTGATGTGAAAGGTTTACCTTACATATCCTCTTCACATTCTAAACCTAATAGGTTACATCAAGGAGTCCAAAACGAGACCCCAAATACAAAATGAAATATCTATGGAGATGCTAATGCACATGATCCACCTAGAGTTGTAGGTTCTGATACTATTGAGCGTGAGCCCCTTACAAACCAAAGCATTGAACTTGGTATCATCCTAAGTGACCAACCCCTTGCTTCCTGATCACCACCTCATGAGTCGATCACTTCATCTCAAGAATTTCCTCTGGCTAGTCCTCAACCTACTTCAGAGTTCTTGTTTTTTCCTCCCAATCCACTCTTTGATACAGATCCTGTGTATTTATCGCATCTACATCCGTATAGTCCTTTTGATACTTCTAACATACCTTTGGATCCTTATCCTAGATTGTCTATGGTTCTAATTCAAGAATTGTTCCCAAACATGGTGAAAAATAGTGATAACCTATCTGCAGAGTCAAAACCCTAGGGTGTTCCTTCAGAAACATCTGAAATCCAAGTTCCAACTAATGACATTGATCCTATATCACTCCTTCCTCATGAGAACTTCCCTTATGTTTCTTCTCCCTAAAATCCAATGAGTGGGCCAATTGCGACTCTTGCTTATAGTGCACGCTTGCTCCCACCAGGCTATAACTTTCTTGGTGATGCCTTTTGTGACACTTCTGGTGCAAATTCGCTTTTTCATAACCCCATTTTCTCATCTAGTATCACTCCTACTACTAGCTCGTTTTTTCCGAACGTAGCAAAACCTATGAAGACCCTTGCCCAGCCTATGGTAATGATAGGACAAATGCAGGTTCCTCTTGGGCCTTCTGCTCCTTCTACTGTAACCACAGTAATCACGATCCCTAATTAGAATGGACAACCTATGAGTTCATCGATTCCACCGTTTGGGGGGAAACTACCTCCACCCTACATCCCTCCTCCTTCTAGTGGAAATCATGTGGAATATGGAACCCCCTCCCACATTGGATGTAAATAAGCCCACTAGTGCTATTTATAACCCTGACAGAACGCCAATTCCATTGGTATGAGGTACTGTCATGGGCCCCTCCTTGAAAGGTCACTAAGTCCCCATGACTCAACCTTCCTACCAACAACCATATGTACCTACTGGTTCTCAATAGCCCCAAAATCCACTATTGGAATTTCCTCCCACTCAGCAAGTAGTTCCCCAAATGTAGTATGGCCCCAATCCTTCATATCCTCCTCAGACTGGTAATCCCCCTCATAGTCATAGATTTATGTCCAAGCAAAGTAAGGACCTTACAGCCATAGCCACAAGTTCCTTTCTATTCCAAATAGTGACCTTACCAGCAACTGTAGCAGTAGGTTTCCTTCCAATTCCAAGAGGGACCTTACTAGCAGGCACAGCTACAAGTTCCCTTTCAATCCCAATGGGGACCTTACCAGTAGCCACAGTCGTTGGTTCCCCTTCAATCACAATAGGGACCTTACTAGCAGCCTGAGTCGCAGGTTCCCTTTCAATCCTAGCAGGGACCTTACCAACAACCATATTTGTAGGTTCCCCTTTAATCATAATAGGGACGTTACCCACAGTCGTAGCCACAGGTTCCCTCTCAATCACAATAGGGGCCTTATCAGTAACTGCAACCACAATTGCAGCAGATACCCTACCAGCAATAGCATGGTCAGTTTTCCTCGTAGACTCCATATGTTCCATATGGTCTTTACTAGACTACATACATTCCATATATTCAAAACCCACTGTAGTGGGGGAAAACCCAACCTCGTTATGGTGAAAACCCACCACAGTAGGGACAGACCCAAACTCAGCAGGGTTGGAATTCTCAGTTTGGTGAATACCAAAGACCTTACACCCCATATAATCCACAACTTCCATTCTTGGAAATGTTGGAATTATCGGATGTGTCATGACTTACAAATGACCCAATACTGCACTCACCATATTAGCCTTCGATACCAACTAAAACACCTAGTGACTTTCCTACATTCAAAGGAAAATCTGGAGAAGTCCCTCAAGTGCACATTATGACTTACCACCTTTGGTGTTCCTCTAACTCTTGGGTTGATGATTCAATCTTATTGTGTATTTTCCAGCGCACTTTGACAGGTGCTACCACTAAATGGTACATCAAGCTCCCTTGAGGTTCTTTCCATGTTTTCAATTCTTTAGCCATAGCTTTCCTCACCCATTTCCAATTGCCTATCCAGTGTGAGACTAGAACCCATCTCTTGACATCTTTGTAGTAGATGACCTCCACTCATATCTCTAATCATCTCCATGAATGGAGATGTAGGAGTCGTCTCATCAAATTTGACATCCCAGATCATATTTTGACTAAATGGTCTAATAAATCATTCATTCCCTCTATTGTTAAAGACATAGCCATGGGTGGCTATGTAACACAAGAAAAATCCATCACCATTGCCTAGTATTTGGATCTTGTCTATTTAAAATCTGGCATGTTGTATGAACTGCTACCTGTTGCCCTGCAACCTTCAACTAGTCCTGCATCCTCCATACCCATAGATTCACCAACTATTGACGGTGTCTGTTACACAATAATTTGTCATTGCCTTCACCCCCCAGTCCATCTACTGTGTCATCTGTCTAATTCAAACATGCTCATGTTGAACAAATGCTCTATGATCATGCCAATTGACCCACTTTTCCCAAGTTATCTGCCTCATCACGGCTATTGTCTTAATAAATGCACTGAATGGCACTCCTAAGCAGTCAAGTCGTGATGCCAATGTGGAAGTACATCTGATTCCTGCGATGGTCTAATTTCATGCCCCAGTGCGAGGTTGCTTGTTATCTTCAGCAATGATCTGACTATCTGCGTTTCTCACTCGCGATGTCAGCACTGCAGTTCAGTGATGTACCCACGATGACCCAGATTGGGCGAATTTGGTCCAACAGTCAGCCTTTTGGATGACTCCAGACCTGGTTGTTGGCCTATTTTGTGTCACCCTTCCTTCCCTGGCATGGTAGCCCCATCAATTGTGCTACCTTCCTTGGTGATAAGCTCTCTCTTCCACCTTTCATGGAGACTCCTTCTCATTTTTAAACACTCATTTTTGATGTAATTAGCTAATAGTTGGTAGTTGGTAAATTCTTGGATTGAGCAGTGTTGTTATTGCTTTTGATAGATAGCTGGTGTGAGTGTGGTAAGTGTGAGAGTGTTGATAGCTTGGGGAAGGTTTTGAAGTGCCCTTGATTTCATGTCAAACTTGTGAGTGAGAGAGAGAGAATTTTGTATCTTGGGAGATCCATCTTCAAAGAGTGAATGCTTGAAGAACATGCTGGCTGGACCCTTCTGAGAAGGCTTGTGATGTCAAGACTTTGGTTGTAAGATTCCTCTTATTTCATTATTAATACAATCAATGATGTTTTCCTATGTCTTGTATGTGATGTACTTGATATCTCATGACTTCCTGAATTTGTGAGTAAATAGTTCATTGTTGTTTCCGGTTACGTGCTTTGTTGTATTTCCTTTGCTTTGTTTCAGGTTGATCACTCATTGAGGAGAAGGAAGCGGAAGCTGGAGTAGCATAACGGAACTCCATTGACCACTGGTTGAGGTACGCCTCCAACTTTAACTATTTAAGGAAAGCTATCGTTGATCTATCCTTGTTTGTGATTAGACCCACTCTAGGGCTAGAGGGGTTGCCTCTGTCTGCAGAGGGAACACTTTACTACATCACAAATTGGCAACTCTGCTGGGGAGTCTATCATATGTTTTTCTCTTTACTCTTATTTTGATTTTGAATTTTGT
This sequence comes from Pinus taeda, assembly GCA_000404065.3. Taxonomy (NCBI): domain Eukaryota; kingdom Viridiplantae; phylum Streptophyta; class Pinopsida; order Pinales; family Pinaceae; genus Pinus; species Pinus taeda. The sequence goes on from APFE031244083.1 coordinate 112,718, forward strand.
CTCTCTTTGTTTTTGGGGATAAATTGTCAGTCTTTTAGGTCACCTAGATCGATCTGGGAAGTCCCTCTATTGCCTGATAGATTGGCTCATTCTAGTTTGGGAGTTTTTGGCTCACTTGCCTTTGTCGTTGCATCATCACGAAACATAGTCTAACAGTCACACTGACATCACAATCACTCTTTTGTAAAATCTTGTGCCTCACTGGATAACATCACACAGTCGTGACGATTCCTGAAATTGGATCATCGTGGAAAAGACGTGTACAGTCACGACGTCATTGCCACTTTATAGCTTTATACCCACGATGATCTTAGGTTGCTAGTTTAATTCCTGCGACGACTTTTGAAATCGCATCATAGAAGAAAATTGGTGTACTTTAGCGGTCATCTCGGGTTGTCAGTGTAAAACTTCCGATGACATCTCGAGTTGTCTATGCATCACTAGCGATGGTACCTATTCTAGCGATGACATCTCTAGTTGTCTGTGCATCACTAGAAATGGTACCTATTTTAGTGATGACATCTCTAATTATCAGTGTAACACTTGTGATGAATCTTGTAAAGTTGTTTTAATAACTTTACCTCCTGAATTCATCAATCTTGTTTATCCCCCATTGTTTCTTGTCTTTCATTATCTTGTTTTAATTTCTTTTGGTTAGGGCACTGTCTCTTTGATTTCATTGAGTGAGTCTTGTGTTTTTAGACTATGTGACCTAGCCCTTTAGAAGTTTCGTCGAGAAACTGTTTGCTTAGGTTACTTGTCTGTTCAAGGTTCATCCACAACCATCTTGTGATTTTCTTGAGGCTCTTTCACTGCTTGTTTTCTTGATGGTTGATTTTTAGTGTTGATTATTGAACCAATTTTTTATGTTGATTCGATTTCTTCACTACCAAGCATAGATCACAATTGTTTGGATCGATCGGCTCACACTTGCTTGTTTGCTTCTTTGAATTTAAAACAAAAAGAAAATCAAAAGTTTGCATTCATTTAACATACAAAAGTGAAGGTACATTTGCATTACGAATTTTCATGTTTGAAAAATTGAAAAGTGAATTTTAAATCTTTCATTAGTAGTATCGATGTATCGTTAGATTAGTGTATTGATGCATTGTGTTTCTTAGTGTTTGCATTCATTTGTTTTGGTTTTCTTGGTTTGGAAATGATCTCTCTACCCTCTCATAGGTACGTGTTCATTGAAGAGAAAGGATATTACATTCATTTTAGCTGCATCCTAAGTTTTGTTATACACACAGTAGGCCCTGGAAACTAACATAATTCAAGGTCAACTTTAAAATGAACTGAATAAATCTAACAATGCATTGGAACATAATGCTCATCACTTAGAGGTCTAGGCTAAAGACGTGCTCCAACGTCGTTAAACCTAGTCACTATTGTTCTTACTCAAGGTTGGGTGATTCCTCCTTTTGTGACTCAATAGCGGTCTAGTACGGAATTGTGCTCCCATGTACCATCAAGTATATGTTGGGAGACCCCACTAGGTTTATCATCCTTTATCCTTAGGAAGCCATGTCTACCGCCTTGCAAACCATAACACACCGAACACAGCATTCAGGAAGATTGACTGTCGTACGGAAAGTCCTTGGTTTTCATATGACTGCCAAGGTGTATATGCCGTTTTACGGATTGTTTGGTAAACCTTTTGCCTAGTTCTCCAGAGTAGTCACTTTCATTCCTTTTCGGACTCCCTGAAAGAAAAGTTCCATCTGAGCACTTGTCCTTTCAGGCTCATTAAACCTCAAAAGAGAAAATGTCACCTTTTCATCCTTCTCTCGACTCTTGAAACATGAAAAGGTCAAGTTTTGTTCCTGCGTCATAAAATTTACTGCCCACAAAATATTCATGGTAACAGTTCAAGTTCTTGGTTGTGATAAGAGTGTTTTTCAAGCTCATTCATGATGGTAATAGTCACTGAGTCTACTGGCCAAGGTTTTCCCCCAGATGGAAATCCTAGTCCATTTCCTCCATTTGGAAATGCCGGTGCTCTGTATACGGCAACATTGTCTTTGCTTGGGTTAACCATCGGTTTGCCCGTATGGTTGTTTTCAACCTCGGTGGTCCTGAGTGTCATGACTCTTGTTCCATCATCTTCTTCATCTGAACCACGACACATTGATTCCAAGGCTGAGCATGTGCCTTCTTCCCCTGTTTCTTCCTCCTCCTCTCCTCCTTCGCTTGGTGAAAGTTTCACATCTAGTAACCAAGAGACTAAGAAGAAGAAGAAGAACCCAAAGAAGAAGAAGAAGTCTGATAAACATGAGGCAACCTGTGCAGCTACTGCTCCAAGTACATCCCAGGTTGGAACACCTTCTGCTCCTTAAGGTTAAGTTTCCTTGTAAATTGTGCAAGGGTGACCATCTTCTTCGTGATTGTCCTGGCATTCCTAGGATCTTAGAAGTATGGTCTCGTGATCTGGCCCATCCCTCATCATCCTCTGAAGCTCATGGTGATGCTACCCTATCAACTGGCAATGGTAAGAAGAAAGGGAAGATTCGATTCCCCTGTAGGCTATGTGAAGGCAACCATCCCCTTGACCTTTGTCTGCTCATGGATAAAGCTTCCACCATTTTGGAAAGTCTTACAGCTTCTTCACCCCAACTTCCCATTGGTTATCAGAGGCTCTCTTCAGACCCTCTCCCTGTTAACAAAGAGATTGAATTAGATTCTTCTCTTGTCCATTCTCCTCTTTCCGAACCTAGCTGTGCTAAGCCTATTCCAGACCAACCATTGGTCAGAGAGAGTGTCAACTTGGGTTCACCACCTGTTGATCACTCTATTTCGGAAGAGCATCATGCTCATGTTCTTCTCATCTCGTCAGATTCTCCTGAGTCCGCAAATGACCCTCCTATCCCTGCTAGTCAAAAGGGTCCTTATTCGGCCCCTGTAGAGCAGGGGGCCAATCATATGATTCCCCCACCAACTAGTTCGGTCGTTTCCTTTGACTAGAGTCATTTGACTGCATTCTACCTTCCATCCCATGTGCCTTTTCATGTTACAGTACATGCCTATGATAAGGCAGTATGTGGCACTGTCTTGGATGATGGTGCATCTGTCAGTCTTATGCCTTCCACTACTTGGAAAGCTTTGGGCTCCCCACAGATTGTGTTGGTCACACAGAATCTGTTAGCGTTTGACGGAGGAACTAGTCAACCATTAGAGATCCTTCTGAATTTCCCTGTTACTTTGGGAGGAAAAACCATCTATATAGACGTACTAATTATCCAAGGTGCTTTAGATTTCAGTCTTCTCCTTGGCTGTGACTATGTTTATGCCATGGGGGCCCTTGTCTCTTCACTTTATCCATGTGGTTTGTTTTCCACACGACATAAGAGTGGTGACCATAGATCAATTATCGTTCTTTAGTCCCCCAGTGCCTCTTGCGCAGTTGTCATCCCCTCTTGGTTCTTGCTCGCAAGCAGTGTCTTCTTTGCCATAGGTCAATTATGTGGCTACCCGTTCCATCTCTGCCTCTGTTGATGATCATGCAGATGGTCTCATACATCATGTACAGGGGGCATTGGGACCTGATCTGTCATTAGTGCCTCATGACATGTATTCCTCCCAGAGTGAGTCCCTTCCATCCCGCGAAGACCTCTTGGGAGCCACATTCTCATACGGCCAATGAAACCGGGTGTCCCAAGGATAGTTTGTATCTTGTGTCGACCTCGTTAAAAAATGAAACAAGGATTCTGAGAATAGTTCTGATCTTGTGTCAACCTTGTTAAAAAATGAAATAGGGTTATGAGGATAGTTATTTTACTATGTCAACCTCATTAAAAAATGAAACACCTCCCTTTCCAAATCGAGTTTTTGATTATGATCTCATAAAATCCAAGTTGAGTCTTTCTAAGATCTCAAAAATGAACCTTCATTCCATCCACCTCATTGAATGCGATGAAGCTTGGGGGGGCATGTACCTTGATTGCGTCATTATACTTGGGGGGCATGCAAACTCATAACAAGCATAGTTTTTCATTTCAAGCTTGTGTAAACATGAAACCGAATCCAAGCAGAGTTCTCCATGGTTCAAGCTTGTGTGAAAATGAACCCATACCTGATTGACATCTCGTGATTGTCGTTTATTTGCTAAATTCAGCTATATGAGCCTTGGTTGTTTCATTCCATTGCCACCATCTCTTTGGCCGATCATATGCTTTCACTTGGTTGTTTTCCTTTCCTGAGGAACCGCAACGATGAGTGGTTTTATTAGCTAGCCTCTTGACCATTACATGTTTTGAGTAGTTCCACCATTGTCAAAACCAGTTGCTACCCTTTATACCACTCGTTCCTCTAGGACGAGTCTCTTTTAACCTCTTTTCTAACTCGTAAAATATGAAAATATTGCCGAGTTTTTCCGCTTGACTCGTTAAATGAAATGAGAGGCGGTCTACTTTAAGCTCTTTTTCGACCGTGTAAATGCGAAAAGATTGTCGGGCTTTTGTCGTTTTAGGCTTGTTATTGGTTATGAAATGATGTGGTTTCAATCGCTTTTTTACTTTTTCTGGTCGAGATCACTAATCACGAAAGGTACTCCTTGATTATAATGGTCAAGCGGTTCTTTCGAGTATCGTTTTATACTTTCTCAGACTCGAGAGACACAACTTTATGAAAAAGGACCCCCTGGAGTTTTCTTTTCTGTGTCTTTTTCAAACTCCCTAAACATGAAAAACACTGTGATTTTTTCCTATGTTGGACTCGTTAAACCCTGACGACATTGGACTTGTCACCATGACGCGACTGGAGCTTCTCCTCCCTTGGGCTCGTTAAACTATTACTAGGTTGGATTTGACTGAAGGTCGAACTTATATCACAAGCATATGCTATCCCCTTCAAGCTTGCTTTCAAAAATAATTGGGGTACTTGCCAGCAATGGTGGGGGAAATTTTGGAAATCATCGTTGATTGTTTATGGCAGCTAGTCACTCTGAACATCGACACTTCTGTTTCTTGTTGGGTTGGGACATCCATACATCGTCATTTGGCCTTCCGCGGGTTTGGGTTGTCATTTAGCCTTATTCCATCTAATCCATGTTGTCTCCGCCAAGCCTCTGATCCTGTGGCACCTGAATGCTACCACCCTCCAGAGTCGTGTTGTCGGCTTGTTCAAGAGTATAATCCTTCTGTCATTTACACCTTTATCTCCTTCTTTGATACTTTGTTTCACCATCTACCGTTTGTTCCTTGTCTCGCGTCGTTGATGGGGGAAACATTATGGCCCTCCTACGACAGGTCGTCTCCTGTCGACTTCAGCTCATTATCCAGGAGATTGATCTAGAGATCCCTTTTAGTACCTTGGAGCTTGCATTCCTCAATGGCAAGTTCTTCGTGCCTGATGGTCAACTTACATCATTGGTCACTGATTGGGTGATTCCACGAGCGTTTTACTTCAGTTCATTCTTCACACTTCGTGGATTGTACTGGATAGCACATTGAGAACCATTGGCATTATTGGTGGTTTCTCTCGCGCTTGTTAACGGTTTATATCATCGTCCGGTAATAAAGCGATTTTCTGTCATGCTCGACTTCAGCACCCCTATTCACATGTTATAATTTGTACTATGGTCAGTTGGGTTCAAGACCCCGAACTCAGATTACACATGTTCGGGCTACGTGGATTGGTTCGTGATTACATGGGTCATTGATGGATGGCTGCGACCATACCTTTATCATTATCATGGTCTTATTAGCTGGATGGCTGCGTCCATACCACAGACCTAGTTTATATGTCTTTTGGATGGCTGCGCCCATGCCTAGACTGCATGTATTCCACTATCGGAGATATCAGTTGTATTTGTACCTACAGGTTTTTCTGGATGGTGTTCCAGCTCAGTTAGTTTTGTAAAGCATTTCACCCCTTCCACTCTCTCAGGCTTCATACTTTAGGGGGCATCTGTTACACAGTAATTTGTCACTGCCTTCACCCCCAGTCCATCTACTGTGTCGTGTCTAATTCAAACATGCTCATGTTGAACAAACTCTCTCTAATCATGCCAATTGACCCACTTTTCCTAAGTTATCTGCCTCATCGCGGATGTTGTCTTAATAAATGCATTGATTTATTATTATCTTCACGAGGTTTCTTATTATCTTCAGTGATGATTTGACTATCTGCGTTGCTCACTCGCGATGTCATTGCTGCGGTTCAGTGATGTACCTGTGATGACCCAGATTGGGCGAATTTGTTCCAACAGTCGGCCTTCCGGATGACTCCAGACCTAGTTGTTGGCCTAGTTTGTGTCGCCCTTCCTTCCCTGGCATGGCAGCCCCATCAATTGTACTACCTTCCTTGGTGATAAGATCTCTCTTCCACCTTTCATGGAGACTCCTTCTCCTATTTAAACACTCACTTTTGATGTGATCAGCTAATAGTTGGTAGTTGGTAAATTCTTGGATTGTGCTGTGTTGTTAGTGCTTTTGATAGATAGTTGGTGTGAGTGTGGTAAGTGTGAGAGTGTTGATAGCTTGGGGAAGGTTGTGAAGTGCCCTTGATTTCATGTCAAACTTGTGAGTGGGAGAGAGAGACTTTTGTATGTTGGGAGATCCATCTTCAAATAGTGAATGCTTGAAGAACATGCTGGCTGGACCCTTTTGAGAATGCTTGTGACGTCAAGATTTTGGTTGTAAGCTTCCTATTATTTCATTATTAATACAATCAATGATGTTTTCTTATGTCTTGGATGTAATGTACTTGATATCTCATGACTTCTTGAGTTTGTGAGTAAATAGTTCATTGTTGTTTCCGGTTACGTGCTTTGTTTCAGGTTGATCACTCATTGAGGAGAAGGAAGCGGAAGCTGGAGCAGCGCAATGGAACTCCATCGACCACCAGTTGAGGTAGGCCTCCAACTTTAATTATTTAAGGAAAGCTATCATTGATCTATCCTTGTTTGTGACTAGACCCACTCTAGGGCTAGAGGGGTTTCCTCTATCAGTAGAGGGAACACTTTCCTACATCACAGTGTCATTGGACCTATGGCTCAATAGTCTAGTAGTACCCCAACTCCTTCTATGAAACCTAAATCTACTCAGGCCATTATGACCTCCAATAATGCAGACAAGTCAAATAATCCTGGTAAGACCTCAGAGGTAAATGTTGTGCAGTCTACTGCAGTAGATAGATCCTTGAAAGGAAAGAAAAAGGGTAAAGGAAAATATAAGCAAGACACCCCCAAACAGGATTCCCCAAAATCGTCAACTGCCGATTCATCAAAGCAAAACCTAAATATCCCTGCCTTATTTGTGATGAGGATCATTACACTAAGGATTTCCCCTGAAATGCCAAAGTATGTCATCTTCTGAAAGGCACCACAAGGATGCCAACTATTATGAAGGAACCTTTCCCATCTCAGCAGATGCAAATGGTAGACCAACCCCACGCTCAGACCTCTCGAAGTTCTCAAATGTTCATGAGTGGTTCAGAACCTATTTTCGTAGCCACCGGATCAAAATATTATCCAACTCTTGAAAGACCCCTGGTGGAGAAATATGCCATTGATATACGCTCTTCCTACACTCCACCCAATTTCAGTCCTCTCGATATCAAGAAACCTAACACTGATTCCATAGTCTGACCACCCCCTGAAGGTGTTGTTCAGAAATAATCTTATAATCTAAATGCGTGAGCTTCCCAATACTATAATATTGTGGAAGATTTGGCTCAAGCACCCTCAGTGATGTCAACCTTGGAAGTCCTTTAAACTTTTCCATCACAACATAAGGCTTAACTATCATCCATTGGAGAACATTATCCCATGGATTCCACCTTGATCACTTTTAATCTTGAAAATCTTGTCCCTCACTTACTGCCTCAACTTTCTTTTCTCATACAAGTTTTTGTTATGGTAAAATTTATTCATCGCATTATTGTTGACGAAGGAGCCTCTACATGCATTATGTCCATATCATGGTGGAAAGCCATTGGATCCCCTCCTTTCAACCAGTCCCTGAATACTTTGGAAGCTTTTGATGGCAGAGGTTTTCAACCTATGGTATTCTCAAATCTTTACCCATTTGGTTAGAAGGAAAGGTTGTCAATTTGGAAGTAGAGGTTGTTGACACAAATCTCAATTATAACCTTCTACTTGGCTGTAGATTGACTCACGCAATGTTTTGTGTGGGTTCTACTCTTTTCTGTGTACTTCACTTAACTTGGCAACGAAAAATTGTCATAGTAAACCAATTGGCCTTCTTTTCCTCTGAATATTCAACTGGTAATGTACCTTATGTTGGGAAAACAACCATTCCTTATGAAAATGTCAGAGTGGGTCTTTTCAAAGAATCTTCTTTAATGGGAAATTTCTCTGTTCCTCCTCCCACCAATGTTGCTTTAGTTAATATGATCTTGTCTAGTAATGACCCTTGGATCATCCATAGTCCTGATCAAATTCATACTTTTGGTGACACCATTCTGCTCATCCCCGTCGAACAAGCTTACCAAGCTATTGTTTTGGCTTATGCAATTCCATTTGAATACAATGACTAATTGAGTATAGTCCTAGACTCGTATTTGCAAACTCCCTGGCTTGGTTCTTCAGATTTTAAAGATCCTTTGAACGAGACTTTCCTTACTAACGAAAGAATCATTGAAGTCATGTCCCTTAAAGAAGCCCCTTGGACTGATATCCATCATCATTCCTCTTTTCTTCCTATCCTTGGTGTGATTACTACCTGTCTAGATATTTTAGTTTCCCCTACAATGATTGCTCCCTTTAAAAAATCCATCTTAGTTCCCGAGGTGTTACCTAAATGAAATCTGGGAAACATCTTGGCAACCATGACCATTGACATCTCTATGAAGCGAAGGATAGTTGAAAACATTCACATAGGGAAATCTTGGAAATCTATGTGGCCCTATTCAAATAATTTCACGATGTCTTCGCCTGGACCTACGAAGAAATGCCTACAAACTATCCAAGCATTGTGGTGCACGAGATCCCAACCTACCCTGATGCGAAACCTATTCGACAACCTCTTTGTCTAGTAAACCTAAGGAAATCAGTTGCCATTAAAGGTGAAGTTGAAAACTTCTCCAAGCTGGCTTTATTTACCCTATACCACTGACAGTTTGGGTTTCCAATATCATTCCAGTGATTAAAAACAAGGGAAGCATGTGTTTGTGTTGATTATAGAGATATTAATCAATCCTTTCCTAAGGATAATTACCCTACTCCCTTTATCGACTAGATTATCAATGAATGTGCTAAGAGTGAAATATCTTCCTTTATGGATGGATTTTCTGGATATAACCATATTAATATCCTTCATACTGATAAACATATAACCACCTTTGTTTGTCCTTGGGGAGCGTTTTCCTATAAAAAGCTTCCTTGGCCTTAAAAATGTTGGTGAGACCTTCCAAAGGGCCATGTCTTATGCCTTACACGATATAAAAAATGTCATTCAACTGTATCTTAATGGTTTACCCGAACACTCATCTAAATTTCAAGACCATCTAGCCCACGTTCGGGCAATTTTTCTTCACTGCTGACACTATAATATCTAGTTAAAACCTCATAAATGTGTCTTTTATGTTGAATCTGGTCGTCTCTTAGGATTCGTAGTTTCCAAAGAAGGCATCTGAATTGATCCTCTTGACGTGGAGGCCATTTTCAATCTACCACTTCCGTCTTCTTTACACCAACTTTAGAGTTTGCAAGGGGAGGAAAAATTTCTTCATCACTTCTTCCCAAACTATGGTGAGCTTGCCAAGGTTTTTACTTGCCTTTTAAAGAAAGGAGTCCCATTCATTTAGGATGACATTGCCCAGAAATCCTTTGATGTTTTAATGACCACACTCATTAGTGCACCTTTGTTTCATCCTCCTAATTACCATCGTGATTATTTCCTATACTTGGATCTCGTTGACAGTACCATTGATATGGTGATCGTTCAAGATGATGACGATGGAAATGAAGATGTGATATACTACCTAAGCCATAATCTCTTTGATGTTGAGGCTCGGTATGCCCATGTAGATAATTTGGCATTGGAAGTAGTTCATGTTGTCCAATGTTTTCGCCACTACATCCTCTTATGCAAAAGTATAGTGATATCTGATTGTAGCCCCATGACTTATATTATCTATTGTCAGTTGCTTGGAGGAAAATATTCCAAATGGATTGTGATCTTGCAGGAGTTCAACTTAGAGTTCACTAAATCTAAGTCAAAGAAATCACTAGTTCTTGTGAAATTGATCTTTGATCTTCCCTTGGCAGACACGACTACTATATCTAATGATTTGATTCTTCATGAATCTATCTTCCTTATTAGCACCCATGATCCATGGTATAGATATATAATCATATATCTCCAAATTCAGACCTTTAGACCATAGTTATCTTACTCTAAATGATGTTCAATCTGGTACCAATCCTAACCATGTTGCATTATTAGGGATACGTTATACCACCTTGGTGTGGATCCAGTCCTTTGATGGTGCTTGACACATCAAGAAGTTGAGAAAGCTTTAGATGATTGCTGCTCTGGAGCCTATGATAGCCATATGTCAGGATACGTAAAAGCTCAAAAGATCCTTTGTTTTGGCTATATTTTACCTTCCATCTTCAAATATTGCATTCTTGCATTCTAGAAATGTCATGCTTGGGAAATATATAGCTAGAAACATTGAACCCCACCCGCTCCCTTACACCCAGTTATTATCAATGGTCCATTTGAAAACTGGGGCATTAAATTGATGACTTGTAACCCCCACTCAACTGGGGGGCATGGGTACATCATTTTTGTCTTGGATTATTTCACAAAATGGGTCAAGGCGATGCTTACATATGATGTCGATGGTAAAACTGCTGCTCCTTTCCTTTTTAATCATGTTATAGCTTGGTTTGGTGTTTCGAGATTCATAGTCACCGACCATGCCTCCCATTTCCGTAATTACATTATGATAGAACTCACTGCTCAATTAGGTTTACATCATGATAGCTCAACTCCATATTACCCACAAGAAAATGGTCAAGCTGAAGCTGTGAAAAAAGTTTTGGCCACTATGATTCAATGAAATATTGGGATGCATAAATGATCCAGGTCCGAGTGTGACAAAGGACCCTTCCAAGACCTTTTACTTTCATGATGTGTTAGATTGTATTTTTGAAAGAACATAAAGGAATACATGTGCATGTTGTAAAGAAGAGGAACATGTCAATCATCAACACATGAAAACAGAAGCCGTTGATAACAGAGTTCGTCTAGGAGGGACTATGTCGCCGGGCCCCGGTGTCAAGATGGTGTAGGCAGCTGCATTAAGTGTTGTCAATAGTAATGATGTATATAAGAGGTGTTGTCATTATCATACTACGAAAAGGCCCTCACGCAGGAGTGGCGCCAAAATATGTTCCACTACAAGAACTCTCAGTCAAAAGACTCTTATTAGTATGACTCAAAACACATGCATGATGAGCATCCCGCCGACATGGCATAAAAGGGATCTCAAAGCAAACATGCATGGTGGCACATGAGTATCCCATCAACATACAACAAAGGGATCTCAAAACACAACATGATAAATTATGACAATAAGTACATCACACAGATGATTCCCCATCACATCAAGCAGGAATCATGAAAATGAGTAAGAAACAGGATCCCACATCAAACATCAAGCAAGGACCTATGCAGCACAATGCATAGAAAAAGAAGTACATGAACACTGCATATACCTCACAACCAAGGGCCATATAACAAGTGGATTTCAAACTACTGAAGTTGCTTGGACCATCAATCTCACAGCATAAATCGCATGGAAATGGTTGCTCACACATGAATGCTAACACCTGCATTCCACTTGGAAAATTAGCTAAAGAATAGAATGCGAGAATGAGAAATATGAATGCACCATCAGATTTGTGACGTCGAATAGTACAAAATCGACTGTCCAATTTTTGAATTCTGAGAAATTGAGAATCTGAGGCTCAAAGAATCTTTTAGATTCCCCCTAGATTCCTCAAAGATTCAGCTCCATGGGTTGACTGGAAATTTGCAATTCCAAAGGAGAATCTAACCTTGCCATTGCGATCCTTGCGAAAAACCATGAAAATGACTATAAACTTGACTATATTCTGACATGGAGAAAAACTACCTCTTTCGGAAAATTGCGAGAATCATGGTTCCGCTCCCTATTTTTGCAGCTGTCATGATTCCACTTTCATACTGAAAAATGACTAAAAAATGCATACCTTGGATGGAGACATAGACAATGCCATTGTGTTTGTGGTGTCGAGAAGTGCTGAAACCATATAAAATTTGTCAAAATATGACAAAGTGAAATTTCAGCCCTCTTGCAAATTGTTGCCTCGAACTGTGTGCCAAGATTCTGCCTTCTCTGTCTCAAAATTCATGCCTGTTCTTGGTTCCTCCATCTCCCCTCGAAGTACATGCAAATGAGGTTTAAATAAAACAACACGAGTAGATTGTATAAGAAAATTTGTTTGGTAGATTGGTTAAAATCTCGTATTAAGAGGAGGAGATCGGGTGGTCAAACCCCAATCCCTCCAAGTTTACATTCCTTTTGTTTTTCTTTGAAACCGCAATGTATTGGCTTTGGGGGTTAGGTCCGCATTGGTCAGCCCACCCGATAACCCCGCAATGATTTTAATGGCACATTGATTTATTGTTTGGAGATCGTTTAAGTGGGGCATTAAAGGATGGTACATCGGGCCGCCCAGTGGGGGCTGGCCCACATGGGCTGGGTGGGTTCAATCCCCATTGGCCCCACTTAACTATTATGTGTTTAATGTTTTATTGGAAGTTTGGTTGGGGGGTGGCGGAGTTGGTTGCCCGCCACTGAAAATTTTTTATTTTAATTTTTTAAATCACTATGTCGTTGGCAAAATTCTAAATTTAAGGCGAAGGAGTCATTTTAACCGGCCCACAAATTCTCCCAGAATCTAGCTAGAGTTGGCTAGATTCCGTCCGCTGGAAAATTTCAAATTGTGGCCTCCTTAAGCTTGCCTAGTCAGTAAAAGTCAACCCAACTTTGACTACTTCTAACTTTCGCATATGGACTCGGTTTGACAAACCATTCACGTTTCCACGATTAGGATGATGAGATCTATGCTCAGGTCCTATTTCGAGCATAATCCAAACACTTTGATTTTTGAGCTTCCCTTAGTCCTCTTTGTCCTATGTGTGTCTTTGGAGCCACCTGGATCAATCATCCCCACTGAGGAGCTTTTGGTCCTCCAAAAGCATGAAAAGAAATATGCAACTTCTCTGTACCTTTTCTGCATCACTGCGTCCTAAAAGGTATCACTTACATCTCCTCCACCTTTGTTCTTCGGAGCCTTAAGCGATGATCCGACACCTGCAATCTCTGTAACCTATAGTACATTTGTTTTCAAACTACATGCTTGACTTTCATGACCAACTAATGACCCAAATCTCCCACACTTGCCATGAGTTTATAAAACATACTCTGTGGTGAAGTTTACATCAAGATGGACGCAAGACCCCATCTATGAAAACAAGGCCAACCTATCATTGTTGCTTCAACAAGTGATGGAAAGCACATCATCACTGCAATACAATATTTACAAAGATAAGGCCAACACTATTTTTTCTTTCGACAAGTGATTGAAACACGACATCACTTTCACAGTTTAACATGGGACACCAAATAAGACCAGACATTATTGTTGCTGAACAAGTGATGAAAAACACATCATCACTTTTACATAGTAAATTGCAACAAATTATTTACAAAAGCACGACCATGAAATGAAAACATATCTAGAAACCATATTTCACTTATCAATGTGAATGGGTCACCGCCTTGTGGTGGCTTTGCTTGTCGAATAATTGTTTCACCTGGTTCATGGACCGACACTTTGTCATAAAGGCACTACTCTGGATGGAGCCTCCAACAAGTGGCTCTTTGATGGCCACTTCTGTTGCAATGACTGCAATACATCTTCTTCCTCCATATCTGTTTAACATGTTTCTTTACCTGTTGTTGAGAGGATCTTTCACGCCTCATCCTTTTGTGTCTTGCCATCCTTTTCCAACGCTTAGAAAATGTATGGTTATGTAATCCACAAAAGGTACATGTTTTTTGGTGCCACGTTTTACACTCATTATTAGCAACATGATTGTAATCGAAATGAACATTCGAATGTAGAGAATGGTTATACCTTTCCTTGTTGTCTCTGATGTCATTATGGTGATGAGAGCTTGCCTCAATGCTTTCCATACCATGAAAACTTCCATGAGATGATAGGGATGTGTTCCTGTCATTCTCTTTCCTAGATTATTTCGACGATGTCTTGGAAGAATTTGACACCTTCGAGTATTCTCCTTTGGCGTATCTTGAGCCTGCAAATTGAGATCTCTGCACAACCTCCAATGGTTGAGTTATGCCTTGGTTATTAACACCAAGTTCTTCTTCCTTCGCGTGCTTCGTCCTGGTAAGGAGCGTCATGTTTGTCCCTATAATTGGGATCTCAAAATCTCCAACGAAAATCATACTATGTGAAGACAAAACTGAAAGGAAATCAACATCTTTTACCTCCTCTGTCGATTTGGAAAGAACTATTGATGGCTTCTCATCACCTATTGTTGGTGACTCACTAGTTGTCTTGGCGCATTGCCCAACTTCCTTTCTGACATATCCAAGTGTTGCTTGAAGGGGTAATTCTTCTACTTTGATGGGGTTGATAATACCTTGGCCATTGACACCCAAGACCTTTCCTTCATACCCCATTCTCTTCAACAGTTTGGATCCAATTCCTGTGGTATGATTTTCAAAAATGGTGAAATCATCATTAGGAAATATACATGAAGATGGAGAGCTACATTTTACCTCACATGGGTCACGCTGCAACTTTTCCAAGGCCTTGTCCTTTGCTTGCAACAGTCGTAGCAAACTATGTTTCTCCTCTATATCTTCTTGTAGACACATCTTCAACTCAATGTTCTCTGTTTGAAGATTATGTTTGTTGTGCTTTAGTTCTTCCATGGCCTAATTTGTGGCTTGCAACTGAAGCTGCAATCACTCCTTTTCCTCTGTCTCTTTCAGTAGAGTTTCATACATTATCTCTACCCTTTTGGAAATTTTGAGCATGGTCTTGTACATCGCTTTTTCATCCTGTGTCACTGCACATTCCATTGTTCATGCTGCACATTCCATTGTTCATGCTGCAATTCACATCAATGCAAAGACTACTTTGATACCACTTGATCCAGGTCTGGGTGTGACAAAGGACCCTTCCAAGACCATTTACTTTCATGATGTGTTAGATTGTATTTTTAAAAGAAAATAAATGAATATATGTGCATGTTGTAAAGAATAGGAACATGTCAATCATCAACACATGAAAACATAAGCTGTTGATAACAGAGTTCGTCCAGGAGGGACTATGTCTCCAGGCCCCGGTGTCAGGATGGTGTAGGCCGCTGCATTAAGTGCTATCAATAGTAATGATGTACATAAGAGGTGTTGTTGTTATCATACTAGGAAAAGGCCCTCACACAGGAGTGGTGCCAAAATATGTTCCACTATAGGAATTCTCAGTCAAAAGACTCCTATCAATATGACTCAAAACTCATGCACGATGAGCATCTCACCAACATGGCATAAAAGGGATCTCAAAGAAAACATGCATGGTGACACATGAGTATCCCATCAACATACAACAAAGGGATCTCAAAACACAACATGATAAATCATGACAATAAGTACATCACACAGATGATTCCCCATCACATCAAGTAGGAATCATGAAAATGAGTAAGAAACAGGATCCCACATCAAACATCAAGCAAGGACCTGTGCAGCAAAATGCATAGCAAAAGAAGTACATGAACATTGCATATACTTCACAACCAAGGGCCATCTAAAGAAGCAGATGTCAAACTGCTAAAGTTTCTCGAACCATCAATCTCACGACATCAATCACATGGAAATGGTTGCTCACACATGAATGCTGACACCTGCATTCCAATGACAAAAGTGGCTGAAGAATAGAATGAGAGAATGAGAAACCTGAATGCACCATCAGATTTGTGACATCGAACGGTGCAAAATCAACTGTCCAATTTTTGAATTCTGAGAAATCGAGAATCTGGGGCTCAAGGAATCTTTTAGATTCCCCCTAGATTCCTCAAAGATTCTTCTCCATGGGTTGACTAGAAATCTGCAACTCCAAAGGTGAATCTGACCTCGCCATTGCGATCTTTGTGAAAGACCATGAGAAACGACTGTAAACTTGACTATTTTCTGACATGGAGAAAAATTACCTCCTTGGGAAAATTGCAAGGGTCATGGTTCTGCTCCATGTTTTTGCAGCGGTGATGGTTCCACCTGCATACTGAAAAATGAATGAAAAATGTAGACCTCTGATGTAGACAAAAATAGCGCCATTGCATTCATGGTGTCAAGAAGTGCTTAAACCATATAAAATTTGTCAAAATCTGACAAAGTGAAATTTCACTGCTCCTGGAAAATGTTGCCTCGAACTGCGTGCCAAGATTCTACCTCCACTATATCAAAATTCATGCCCTCTCGTAGTTCCTCCATCTCCCCTCGAACTATGTGCAAATGAGGTTTAAATGAAACAATGCTCGCAGATTGTACAAGAAAATCTATTTGGTAGATTGGTTTAAATGTTGCATTATGAGGAGGAGTTCGGGTGGTCAAACCCCAATCCCTCTAAGTTTACATGCCTTTTGTTTCTCTTTTTAAATCACATTGTATTGGTTTCGGGGGTTGGGTCCGTAGTGGGTGGCACACCTCATAACCCCGTGTTGTGCTGTACAACAACTCCCCCATTTCATAATATTTTTATACAAAATCATAATATGAAATGGGTCCCTTTTAAAAATAAACTTAGATGTGTAAATAAATTGGTATTAACCCATCATTAGGAAAACCCTTATCAAAAGGCTTAATTAAAATGAAATATTTTAAAAACTTTTGAAAAGATATAAAGTGTGGCTTTAAAACTATTATAAATCTCTTTGTTGTTGCGATAAAGCGATCGGAAGATCGCATATCGTAATAACAAGGGAAAACATATATAAAGGTACATCCATTCTCTCTGGTCCGAAAAGCATATCGCAATCGAATATTGGTGAAGTCAAATGACAAGGCACAATGTAATAGATCCCCTTTAATTTCTCCGATGTGATAAAGTGTATCATCATCAGCAATAGGCAATAACAGTGAACACATGATTAAAAGGCATACTCGAAACCTCCAATGCGATAAGGCATATCGCAATCGGTGATTGGCGAAATCACAGTGGCATGGTAATAAAGCCCAAATCCATTCCCTGATTGTGATGCATTAATAAGGCGTATATCTCGAGAACATATTTAAAAGGCTTGCATGCATTGTATCACCTTTCGGTGATCAAAGGATGTTTAAAACAAATATTAAAGTTTTTTCCTTCATGTTATCAATCACCGATTTGCAATTTACCTCTGATTATCCATCAGAGAAATCTAAGCCACGCTTCAATGAATCATTTGGCATATAAACAACATGATGGGCATTTAAAACCTCGTTTACCATTATTGACAGGTTAAACGGCTAATCAATGAAGCAATTAAGGGAATATTTTTCTGTAGATTTTATTTGTGTAAATTTCACTATAATCCATTATCACCCATGGATCGACATAATTATTTTTCATTTTCATATTGGTGAATAACAACATTTCTCTGTATCACGTTTTTCTCATCGCTTGCGTAGAACTCCACTGAAATAAGAAATTTGAAAAAAATGGGAAAGAGATCAAAGAAATCTGCAGCAACAGCAGCTCCTACAAAAAACAGTGCAACCAGCCAAGGATCCAGGGCCAAGCAAAAAAGGATTAATCTCAGACACTACGTGCCTCAGCCACGAAATACTGGTCGGGAGAGAATTCACAACTTAATTGAAGCAGAGGAGCTCGAGGAAATATCAGAGGAAGCCATAACTGACTCAACTAGCAAATCGGAAGCATCCCTTAGAGATTTAGCTTCTTCATATTTGCACAAAATAGCAGCACGAGAAAAGATTCTTCCATACACTGATGTAGTGAGATGGGTGGTAGAAGAAATTCTAGTTTCAAACAGAACATTTTGCACAATTGACGGGAGGATTTTTGGCTTCTTTCAGCCTGATGATCGAAGGAAAATGTAGCACTTGCCTGAGCTTGAAAAGAGGTACAACAATGCCTTCCTTGAAAAATTTGCAAATGAAAACAAGACATAATCGATCCTGATTAAGCAGTGGAGATAGAATCCCAAGAAGCACAAACACGAATCATTACATAAGTACTCTATAGAATCATTATCTTCTCCTTACTGTTATGCCAGGGCTATGATGTGTAGAATGTGGGGGATACATGACTCTGCTACATTCACTATTGAAATGGTCCCCTTAATGGAAGCAGTAGTCAATAGTTATGTGATGGATTGGGCAAACATATTGTCCGACAAATTAGCCACAAAAATTCTTGAATTTAGATCAAATTCATGCAAAAGTACCAGGACCATTCCCCCTTTTTATTATAGTGCTTGTATTATGGATACTCTCTGTTTTAACTCTGAATATCTGGTACTCGGATGGAGATGGACTCCCTAGGACCCTAAGCCAATCCACATTTATCATCAAATGTTATGGAAATCTCACAACAAAGATCATTTGTACAAAATATTTAATGGTTTTATGTTGCCTATCTACTATGCTATTTTTGATAAACCTGCCCCTAGGATTTCCGAGGAAGCAGGGATCGACTTGACTGTTGTAGCAAATTGGTTTGAAGAAGACAAATTCACCTATATAAGGATTTTTGGTAGCCTTACAATACCCCATGTTATTCCCTTATATGTGCCCGATAAGCTGATAGCTCAGGAATTGGCCTATCAGATAACAACAGAAGGGACATCCAAAACCCTTAGAAATTCTAGGAAGTAGGTATGGCCTTCATTTCCTTTGAGATGCGGTGTTTACACTGTCCATGATTACAAACATGCAGAAAAGGAAACAGAAAAAATACAAATTCTCAATCTTGCAACAATTCCTAATCGAAAATATGATCCAAGAAAAGTTGCCTATAATGTTCTTGAACAAGCCAAATTGACAAAGTTTGATCATGAAAAGGATGAATTTGATGACCTGTTTTCCTCAGCAGAGTCATTATTTCAGGTAAAAACATTGGCCAGGATCAGGTATAAAGATGAAGGGATGGAAGTGTTTAATTGGCTTAGAGAAAAGATGTTGCAAACTCTGCCTCTGGACTTATTAGCCACTACCCCAGCAATCCAATCAAGCGAGCATGAACAACAAACTGTTGACAAACCTCCTGCTGTGGAAAAAATTCCTGAGAAAGGAAAAGAGCCAAAACAGGAGAAAGAACAAGAAAAAGGTAGTAAACACATGGATATAGATACTCAGATTGATCCTAATCTCCTTAAAGAATGGAAACAATTTTATTCCATTATAAGCAATCCTAAGAATTCACAGGGTTTTAGTACACCTGAAGTGACAATTGGTCACAAGACAATGACAAGTATGGTTCCAACTGAAGGAACTAGCGGCTTGCTCATAAGTAAAGATGTAGAGATAATTCCTAAGGATCCATCGGATGAAATTGTTTTGCATATAGAAGACATACCACCTTTAGATATCTTTTACAGCCCTAAGCATAGAGCTGTAGTAAAAAGACAAAGGAAAAAGAGAAGGCTTGATCAATCTTCCCTTTTACCTGCACAGACAGATATGGCTAATGTGGTATTGAAAGAAGAATTCAATCCTTCTGAAGACCTCACATAACTCTCTCAATATGCTGGAGCCTATTTGGTAGCTACTATGGATAAAACATCTGAGGTTAGCAATTTACTCAAGGAAAAAGACCAGACAATTGTTTCATTGGAGGCACAGGTATCCGAAAGACAACAAAGAATAGAGCAATTAGAACAATAGTTAGCAGCACAGTAGCAAGTAAACAACCAGCTAAATGAGCAATTGCTAAAATAAAAGCAAAGAATAGACCAAATAGCAGTACAGAAACAAAAGAAATTATCCATAGCATTGGCCAAGCTGAAGACAATGAATGAACAAATGAATAAAACAAAGGATGAGCAAATCGCTCAACTATCACAACAGGTAGAAAATTTCAAAACCTTTCCTCAACCAGCAGAATTCAGGTCTGAAGCTCTTCAGATCAATAAGGAATTGATTAAGTAGTTAAATTTACTATGTCATAATATTTCCCTTGCTGAGCCCCTCTGTGAGATTTCTTCATCAATGATTGAAAAATCAGTTGATGCCAGGTAGAATTTGGGACAGGTTGATGAGACTTTAACAAACTTTCTAGCCTGGCAAGAAACCAGTGAAGGACAAGCTGCAAATCCGCCTAAAATCCTAGAAACACACAAGGAGATTCTTTTTATACAATGACAGTGACAATTAATGAAAGCAGAAAGGGAAACTTCAAGATGTAGATTAGCAACAGGTAATTTGATTAAGTTAGTTAATGATACTCTTTATTTGTCTAATCTGATTTCACAGTGCACTCCAGGTAAACTACCATCAGCTAAAACATTAGAACAGATATCAAAACAAGAATTGGAAAAGAAGGAGTGATTAATCACAGGCATCCAAAGTTTAACTTGGGACACCTTTTGGTTCTTCCTAGTTAAACCATATAGTCAAAGGGAAACACTGAAATGTCTAATCGATGCAATTGGTTACATGATTCCCAAAATTCATGATGCTACATATTCAGCTCAACTGCATTCCCGTTTGAGTCACCCTCCAAAATTGCAACCAATGCTTGCTATCTGCCAGCTCAAGCCAAAGGATGATCAGCCGAAACAGTGAATCAATCTACCAACTGAAAGCAGGCCTATTTTAAAGCGATCTTTATGATTTGGTTATACCACCTAATAGCATTTTTATTTCATAGTCAATTAGCTTAGATAGTATTTATAGACCCTTTCATGTCTTTAGAAAGGGTCCTCAATTTTTGTATAAAACATGGATCAGGAGTCACACTACTGTGCTTCTGATATATATATTTTATGAATATTGGGCCTATATTCTGAATTTTAATGAAGGATTCTTTGACAATATATGCACTACTGCTTTTTGTGAGAGTATTTCTAAGTTAGAAGGCAGAATTTGAATGTGATTGATATCAGGAGGGATCCAAATTACATATGGTACTATTATATATGTCTTTGCTCCATTCTTTTACATGAATCGACATTTACTCAATCTTGCCATCATTGGATATATGTATGTGTTTCAACAACAGTCCTTATACTTATCACTATTGAATGTTTAAGGAATGTTATTCTTTCAATCATATTTATGTCAATGATATATGAAGAAAAGTGTAATAATGTTTTAATGATTACTTTGTTCAACTACTTGAACAAAGTAATTATCATATGAATTAATGTCTTTGTTTGTCAATAGAGTCATCTATATCCCTATTTGTAGATAAAGATTATCAAAAGTTACACTAAAGTGGAAATTTCCCGCGATAGATTAGTTGTTTATTATTTTGCACTTCAGAATAAAACATTCATCCATTATCATTAGATAATAGAAAATCAACAACTTATCCATCCTATTTACAAACCATTCGGAAACTGGTCCCATTATATCCTGTCGGAGTCACCACACCAAACGGAAAAGGAGATGCCTTTAAGGTCCAGACCGGGTGGTTTTCCCCGATGTTGATGCAACGATTTTTGAGGCATCAACATTTTTGGTGCTAGAAGGAGGGCATGAACTGTGAGTGGCAAGCCAACCCGAATCTACAACCCATTCTGAGAGTACATCTCCCTCCACCTCACATCTGACCTCTCCTTTGCATGTTGGAACTCCAGTCTTCAAATGAGAAGGATAGGAGTCAACTACCACTGCTCAACCTCAACATACCCCAGAGTGATTAACTCCTAAGTCTCCTAAACTTCAGTCTCTTATCCATAAACTTCAAGGCTTTTCAATATCACCACAGAAATTTGAGTTATCCCAAGGCAGTGAGACTTTGCAATTCATTCTGCCTCACCACCTCACTAGACTTCAGAATGGGAAGCTTGGTATAGAACCTCCTGAGTTCCCTTTACCTAAAAAGAAAAGGGCAAGAAAGACAACTGAAGGATCTGATAGTGAGACCATCTCATCATCATCCATTTCATCTTCTCTAGTGCGAAGTCAGCCATCCACTCCTCCATTACACATTGTTGTTCAACAAGGATCAGGAACTTCAACATCCCAACCTCCTCAAACCTCAATATCATCTCCTTCCCGAACATCTGGAATTTCATGGGCAATATCATCTAGTATTGGTTCTACAATGGCTCAGAATCCATGGAATAATCTCGGTGCAATAACAATGCCTAAACCATTACATCCATTCCCAACACACCCTGAAAAATGATTGCCGAAATTTAATCCGGATGCAAGAATACAAGCTAATGAGCATATTAACAATTTCATGTTGGCAGTTAACTTAAAAGGAGTGATAGAGGAAGATGTTGTTGTTAGGCTCTTCCCTTATAACCTACAAGGATCAGCTGGGTCTTGGTATTTTTCCTTGCCCTCTGGATCCATTACAAGTTGGAACATTTTTCAAGAACAATTTCTGACTAAGTATGGTGATGACAGATCTCTAGCAACGTTAATCAATGATCTCTGGAATCTTAGGATAGAATCCAAAGAACCTATAAAGGAGTTCAATTCGTGATTTAATAAACTCTTGAATAAGATTCCAACCGCCTCTAAACTAAGTGAGAGAATTAGAAGCGAATGGTATATAACAACTTTACCTTCAAATATAGCTATTTCTGTAGATAGAGCTGCAAACTAACATTAGCTGAAAACATGAAAGGGGCACTTGCTGTAGATAAAAGCATTATTTCTTTAGAAAAAAAGGCTGCTCTTGAAGACAAAAAATCCAAAAAAGTTTCTTTCAAAGATGATTCAAAGAAGAAAATCCCTAAAGGCCCATATGATATGGAGGGTCTCTAAAAAGTTCTCAAGACCATGTCAAATGAAATGGTAGAAATCAAAAAACAAGTAGCTGAGACTTCAACAAAAAGGCCATTCAAAAATTTTAAGAAACCTGAATCAAAACCACCAAATACCATATCCAATGCAGACTTTGATCCCGAAGAGGAGGAAGAAGAAGAAATAGTCTTGTCATATGAAGAACCTGAAGAGGAGGAGACTGTAGAATGTCATGGGATGTGGGACTTTATTTTGCCTAATTCTGATACAGAAAATGAACAGGAAGCTTTCCCTGTAACTACCAGGAGTAAGGGTACTCCTGAACCTATTCAAATAACTCAGAAGAAAAGGAATGTAGGTACCACTACTACTAAATAAAAGGTTCCCACGAAGAAATCTACAACGATACCTTCCCAAAATAAGCCATCAACTTCAAATCAACCTCCAACTTCTAAGACATTAGTAGTTACTGATTCTATGGACTATAACATTATTGAAGAAATGAAGAAAACAAAGGCAAATATCTCTATGTTTGAGCTTAGTAAACTCAAACATCAATATAAAATCCTACTTAAGGAGTTAGATGTTGTACCTTCATCTCCTCTTCCCAATGTTGTATTGTCCAAAGCTACTAATGGGTCAGGTAAACCACCTCCTGGTAGAGTAGAAGCTATCGATGTTGTTTTAATTGGGGATAGATCCAATTCCCATACTCCTCATTTTATCTTAACCTACGAGATCTATAATAGAAATCTACACAATTGTTTGATTGACTGAGGGGCTTCCTCTAATATAATGCCAGCTTTAGTTTGTTCCAAATTGAACATTGAACCCCAAAAAACTGCAATTCATATTGTACAGTTGGATAGAACTAAGGTCCAGGTTTTAGGAGAAATCAACTCGGTTACTATCAGGTTATTAGCTGATCCAAGAGTAGTTCAGATAATTGACATTTGAATCGCTGATATACCTTAATTCTATGGCTTGATTTTGAGTAGAGACTGGTCTGAGAAACTTCATGGTTATATTTCCACCGATTGGTCTCATATGTGGCTACCTTATAAAGGAAAGTCAAATCAGATCAAGATTGATCAGGAGAAGCATATGACCCATACTGTTACTGAATTCGAACAAGAAAATCAACCAATATCATTCAATAAAAATATTTTGGGGAATTACTCATCTGAATCATTCTTTGGCAATTTTACCGCTCAACCATCACCTTTCTCAGTTAATAATTTCACATCTCAAATCAAAAAAATTTCAAAAGCAGATACATCAAGATGTGTTAATATTGTTGAGGAAACTGTAAATAAAATTGTAGATAAATATTTGTTTTGGTCATTATATTTTGATGGGTCTAAATCTAGTGAAGGTGCAGGAGCAGGATGTATTTTAGTTAGTCCTGAGGGGGAAAAGACCATGTTATCATGCAGATCGGAATTTGAATGCACAAACAATATAGCTGAATATGAAGCCTTGATTCAAGGACTCTACAAAGCAATTGGTCTTAAAGTTCAATATTTGAAAGTGTTCAATGATTTAGAAATTGTTATAAAACAAGTTAGAAATACAATTCATTTCCTTTCTAGTCACCTTAAACACTATCAGCCTTTGGTACAGGATCTTATATCTCAATTTTTAGCATTCAATATTTCTCCCATCCCTAGATCCCAAAATGCAGCAGCAGATTTACTAGCTAATGTTGCTTCCAAGCTCCTTCCATCTGAAGATTACAGCCCAGACAGATTCTCAGTAGAGTTAATTTTTAGACCATCAATTCCTGATAATGTCACTAATTGGCGAGTGTTCAATCACGATGAATACATTTTAAATTTATTAACTTCTAACAAGACATATGATGATCAAATTATTGATGAAAGTGATCATGACCTTCAAATTAAGGAAAGCAAGAAGAAAACTCAATACCTAAACCAGTGGTCAAGCTTGAAGATCTTTATGAAATCAAAGATAGGTTTAAACAGGTGACTAATTCAAAACTCTAGAGTTCTACTTTGAGATTTGAATTGATATACCTAGGTACTGAGGATAATCCTCAAAACATCAATTTGGGATTAGGACTTTCTTTAGAAGAAAGAATTGCATTCATTAGATTATTGCATAAGTATAAAAATGTCTTCGCTTGGAAGTGTGATGATTTGAAAACATACGATACATCTATCATTCAGCATACCATTCCAATGCTTTTTGAATAAAAATCAGTGCAACAAAAGTTAAGGAATATTCATCCTAACTTAGAGGGTCAAATAAAAGCTAAATTAAACAAACTCTTGAAAGCTAAGATAATTTTTCCTGTTAGACATTCAAACTGGGTGTCCAATATGCTGCCAGTAAGGAAGAAAAATGGCGATATCAAAATTTGTATCGATTTTAGAAATCTTAACAAAGAAATTCAAAAGGATAACTTCCCTTTACCTACCATGGAGTAGACACTTTATTTGGTAGCCAGTTCTGAGTTAATGTCCTTTTTAGATGGTTTTTCAGGGTATAAACAAATTTTGGTACACCCTGATGATAGACTCAAAACTACCTTTAGAACTAAGTGGGGAACTTATGCCTACCAAAAAATGCCTTTTGGAATTATCAATGCTGGAGCTACATTCCAAAGAGCGATGGAAATAGCATTCAAGGGATTGATCAATAAATTAGTAGTTGTCTATTTAGATGATATTACTATATTTTCCAAGAAAAGAACAAATCATTTACATCATTTGAAACAAATATTTGAACACTGTAAAAGATATGGTATCTCACTCAATCCAAAGAAGTCCTTTTTTGCTCTTAATCAAGGAAAGCTCTTGGGCTTCATTGTTTCAAAGGATGTTATTTATATTGATCCAAATAGAATCAAAGATATTTCCGTTGTTACATTTCCTCATAATAAAAAATCCATGCAGTCATTTTTAGGTCAAATTAACTTTGTAAAAAGATTTGTCACAGATTTTTCCCAGATTGTTTTGCCATTGCAAACTATGATAAAGAAAAATTTTGTGTTTAAATGGGGGCCTGAAGAGAAAGAGGCATTTGATTCCATCAAACAATCAATCATAAATGCCCCTGCTTTAATCACTCCTAATTTTTCAAATCATTTCATGCTATATACCCTTGCATTCGATTCATCTTATGCAGCAGTGCTGACACAAATTAACGATCAAAACTTGGAAGAACCAATCTCATTTTACAGCTCAATCCTTCAAGGTGCTGAACTTAATTACTCGTAAGTTGAAAAACAAGCCTTTTCTGTGTACAAAGCCATTAAACACTATAGACGCTTTCTCTTAAAAGCTCATACAAAAGTTATAGTCCCTTTTCCGGAAGTAAGACAATTACTAGTTCAAAGGGAATTAGGGGAAAAGAGAGCAAATTGGGTCACAACATTATAACAATATGACTTGGAAATCAAACTAGCAAATATTTTCAAAGGCCAAGGTTTTTGCAAGTTGTTAGCAGGAGCATCCAATATTCAGGAACCTGAAGGTACAAAAGATACTGAAGAAATCAATCAGATAAGTATCACTAATCTTGAATATCAATACGCAGATATGATTTTCTCTTTGATAAATGGATATGCTCCTTCTAATCTTTCCTATAAAAACAAATGTGCCATAAGATTGAAAGAAAAAAACTTCATAATTGTAGATGATGTATTATTTAGACGAAATTATGATTCAATTTTGTTAAGATGGTTAGAAAAACCTGAAGCGCAAAAGGTCTTGCAGGAGCTACATGACGGACCAGCAGGAGGACATTTTGGAGCTGATACAACAACTCACAAAATTATTCATGCTGGATATTATTGGTCCACCCTATTCAGAGATACTCATGAATATGTAAGGAAATGCCAAAGTTGTCAAACCACTAGTGGAAGACAAAGGAAGCCAACTTTTTCTTTGCAACCAGTCAACATTGAACAACCTTTTGAACAATGGGGATTGGACATCATTGGGGAAATCACTCCACATTCATCCAAACAACATAGGTATATCCTTACAGCTACTGATTACTTTACTAAGTGGGTTGAAGTGATTCTTTTGAAGAAAACAAACTTTGAGGCAATCATTGTATTCATAGATCAGTTCATTATTACCATGTTTGGTGTCCCAAACGCTCTTATTTTTTATAATGCATCTTACTTCTCTGGAAATTATGTATTTGAGTTTGCTATTGAAAGGGGATTTAAATTAAAGTATTCTGCAAACTACTACCCTTAGGGTAATGGTTTAGCATAATCCACCAATAAAAATCTTATCAAAATCATTAAAATAACTATCGAGCAGATTCATAAAAACTGGCATAAATCTTTGATATTTTCACTATGGGTTGACCGGATAACACAGAAGGCCTCCATAGGCACTTCTCCATTTAATCTAGCATATGGAAAGGAAGCTGTCATACTAGCAAACTTAGTACTTCCATCACTAGCTTTAATGCAGTTTATTGAAAAATGTCCCTCATCTTCTATTCAACTTAGACATGATCAAATTCTGAAATTAGAAGAAGAGAGAGAGAAAGACCAAGTTATACATACAAATTCATCTGGCCCAAAACATTTACAAGTTGGTGATCTAGTTTAGAAGTGGGACAAAGCCCATGAGGATAAAGGAAAACATACTAAGTTTCAGAAAATGTGGCTTGGACCATTCCATATCAGCAAGAAGATAGGCCCTTTTACATTCATATTGCAAGATCTATCAGGAAAGAGAGATTCTCTTCCTGTTAATGGCCTTATCTTGAAAAAATTCTTCAATTGAGGAGGTAACCCCTTCTCCCTTTGTAAATATTCAATTTTTAGTAGAATTCGTGTGCATAGCTTATTTTGTTTAAAATCTTAGGAAAATAAACTTGTAAAAAGCCTTCCATTGGTCTTTGCTATATTGAAAATGTTACTCAAAAGAAAATAGTTTTGATATTACTTTTAAGAAATGGAAGCCTTAAAAGAAAAAGAAAATTCTAAGAAATTAGGTATATTAGATTATGAAAATCCCATTTTATTTTTGTGAAATCTTCTCAAAACTTAGAAGTAATGTAAATCATTTTAATGTTTTAAAAAGCTTGAAAAAGGTTATCAATATAAAATAGAGACTG
Source organism: Pinus taeda (assembly GCA_000404065.3). Classification (NCBI taxonomy): domain Eukaryota; kingdom Viridiplantae; phylum Streptophyta; class Pinopsida; order Pinales; family Pinaceae; genus Pinus; species Pinus taeda. The sequence goes on from APFE031244083.1 coordinate 140,798, forward strand.
ATTCAATCTTAGCATCTCTAACTCTCACCCTGTCATCCATATTCTCTTAAGGAGAAAATTGTTCATCCCATCCATCAAAGTTTATAATTACACAGAGCGTAATTCTAAAATATATTTGATATAAAAGATAAGAGGTCTTATTACAAGCCTTCTTATCATGATCTTAGGGGAATATTTCAACTGACATTACCAACACTGCATATCAAAACAGGGTAATGGCTTATAATTATAAGACAAGGGGTCTCATCACGAGTCAGCTTGTTCAGTTAAATTACAACCAGTGAATGGCATTGTCAACAGCTGGCCACCAAACCAGGAAAATGGATTTTTATCTTACAAAATAAGGAAAAAGGGAAGAAGTAATACAAAAATATGGAAACATATATTTTGGATTCATTCTTTTTAATTATACTCTGAAATGGATGGAGTAATGAATCGTCAAATGGTTAAAAGGTAACCGTGTCGAGGCTATAGATGTTTGCTGGCAGCAGAGGCTCTACCTATGACGAAGGAATCATTATAAAAGCTAAGTTGGAAATATCTTTTCTTTTATCATTATCAACCAATTAAGGCTGATTTAAAACTTAGAATGTATTTAATTTTAACAAGAGAAGAAAATAGCAAAAATAGTTAACATTACTTTTAGAATCTATGATTATCTAGTTATATTAGATTTTCTCTATCATCTAAGCTTTCCAGATTAAGAAAGTTTAAATATTTTAATTAATTTCTCAGAGATAATTGTTTCTCCCAGTGAATCGCCAATTGTTGTGATGTACAACAACTCCTCCATTTCATAATATTTTTATACAAAATCATAATATGAAATGGGTCCCTTTTAAAAATAAAATTAGATGTGTAAATAAATTGGTATTAACCCATCATTAGAAAAACCCTTATCAAAAGGCTTAATGAAAATGAAATATTTTAAAACCTTTTGAAAAGAGATAAAGTGTGGCCTTAAAACTATTATAAAAATATTTGTTATTGTGATAAAGCAATCAGAAGATCGCATATTGCAATAACAAGGGAAAACATATATAAAGATACTTCCATTCTCTCCGATCCGAAAATCATATCGCAATCAGATATTGGGAAAGTCAAATGACAAAGCACAATGTAATAGAGCCCCTTTAATTTCTTCAATGCAATAAAGCGTATCGCCATCGGCAATCCGCAATAACAGTCAACACAAGATTAAAAGGCATACTCGAAACGTCCGATGCGATAAGGAATATCGTAATCGGCGATTGGCAAAATCACAGTGGCATGGTAATAAAGCCCGAATCCATTCCCCGATTATGATGCATTAATAAGGCACATATCTCGAGAACATATTTAAAAGGTTTGCATGCATTGTATCACCATTCGGTGATCCAAGGATGTTTAAAACAAATATTAAACTTTTTTCCTTCACGTTATCAATCGCCGATTTGCAATTTACCTCTGATTATCCATCAAAGAAATCTAAGCCACGCTTCAATGAATCATTTGGCATATAAATGACATGATGGGCATTTAAAACTTCCTTTACCATGATTGACAGGTTAAATGGCTAATCAATGAAGCAGTTAAGGGAAGATTTTTTTGTAGATTTTATCCACGGTGTTAGCTCCTGCTACAGCAGGTATTAATTTTTCATGATTGGCATTTCACAGGCCAAATATGTCGTACTTTGCTTGCTGCAACGCTCCATATTTGTTCAAACAGTCTCCAAATGAAGAAGGCTCCTTCAAGATCCATTCAATTGCCTTCAAATTTTGCAAAAGTTTTCCTGGTATCACTACTTTCAGTTAAAGGGAGGTCCAAACAGTTTAATCTTGGTCTCCCTAGGTTTAAATTTCATGTTTTAGAATATAGAGATTGTAAGTCTGTCCAAACAGTTTAATCTTGGCAGACTCTTAGATAGGTAGAGAAACAGAAGAGTCCAACAGTTTAATCTGGGCTCTGGAAGAAATAAGGGTAGTATGTAGATAGGAAAGCATCAAAAGAAAAAATGTATGATGGGTTTGCAAGTCTAAGTGCACCCCCAAACAAAAGAAGAAAAAATGCTAGGCAAGTAGGCTGGGTAGGTAGTTTCGAGGCTGTTGAATTGCTGACCAGTTCCAAGTTTTCAGGTATCATATCATGTAGAACATAATCAGCAAAGATTTGTAAGCAAAAAGGCTCAAATGAGGTATAACTGACTTCCCTTCTCTCTGATTTCCCCAATATCATTAACTAACATTCCCAAAAGAGGAAAGATCTGCTTGACACCTCTTAAGTTCATCATCTTCATAACACTGGCTTGAGTAAAGATCTGCTTTACTCAAAGTTGTTCCATATATTCTCCCGAAGTATGGTCCCACCCCCTTGTAACAGCCTAAGCTCTCCTGAACTTAGCGCTTTCTTACCATCTCCATATTAAACACTAACATTATTATTTAGCTCCCTATTCTTCCTGTCCCCTTATTAATATTAAGTAAAATTCCCCTATGTAATATCCCTCCCCCTGGTTGAAAAATAACCATAGCAAGTCCCGGGAATTGCTTAGTTTATCAGAAACTAAGCAAGAACCCAACCTCCGAAACCACCTTCCACATACTATGGACTCCTTCCTAAGAATAAAACTCCCTCGAAGTAGTCGCACCCCTTCCGAAACTTCAAAGGCCATTCGCACCCACTTACTTACCTTTTTCCCCTTCAAAGCCGTTTTCGCATCACAACCTCGCCATCTCACTTTCATGCAAAACATTGCCCACCCATTCCCCATCGATGCGACATTGCGAAATCGGCGATCGGTGATCGCAACCGCCAAGTGTCCAATCCGGTCACCCCTCCGTCTCCCCCGATGTGATATCGCGATATCGCATATCGGCAATCGCAAGCACCACATGCCCAACCTAATGATCCCACTCTTTCCCGCCAACGTGATATCGCTATATCGCATCGGAGTCTCTTCACCACAGTCCACCATTACCCCACCACGTCGTGCTGTACCAGGGACCCACCAATGACGTCATCCGCCGTACAACCGACACAGTGCTTACGTCAGCAGCCAGAAAAGCCGAAAAAGCTTCGCGCAAGAAGAAAAGTCGCACTTCGGAGCTCCAGATCAAGAAACAGAGGCAGTTTTCGATGCACGAATAGCGCAAAGCGCTATTCGCACATCGCTACGGGAAATAGGCCATTTCGAGGAATCTTCAGGGAATCTTCTGATTGCCGAGCCCACTGCGCGCCGAAAAAGCCCGAAATCGCCCAATCGTGCCAAAGCATTCGGTTTGAAGACAACAGCAGATCAGTCACAGAGTTTAAAGTGTATCAGATCAAATCAGCAGGCATCAAGCGTGTCAAAGAGTATCAGTCGACGGCGGAAACCATCAATGTAGCGGCAAAGTGTATCAGAGAATATCTTGAGCAGCGGCCGAAAGCAAGAGAAAATTGAATATCTTCCAGCAGATTCATAGAAGGAGAGCAAAATCACTTGAAGCTCTCAAATCATAATAATTGCACATTCAATTCACACCAAAGCCGAACTGCAGCCCCGAAGCACATTCACTTCAGCAGCAATGCATCTGGTCCCCAAGGGCCACCTCGTCATCTGTTCCGATTCAGCTGCCCCCAGCGCAGCCAAAAAGATTTACTTGCATTTATTTCCAGCAAGCATTTAGATTTTGAAGAATTCTAAGCAGACCTGTCACGGTCACTTGTAATGATGTCTTCCTGATATTTTGTTTATAAATACCACCCGAAGCGATATTGTAAAGGGTTGGTTGGTTGGTAGTAGTAGTTGTTGGTTAGCTCCAACGATTTTCTCTGAGTAAAGACTCGCACTGTAACTGTCATATTTTTTATAATCAAAGATTTTTGAAAGCATGGATTGCAAAACAACTTGTTGTTTTCTCTTGGCCAAGGAATGATCACCGAATTCCTCTGTCTCTGCATGATCCAATAAGTGTTCTTCCTCCCTGTTTATTTTATATTTTAATCATCTTTCCGCCATTCTAAGTTGCAAGAAAAAAAATAGCTTAAGATTTTTTTAAGTACACCTTAATTTCAATTTCTGCACTTTTCGATGTTTTCTTTTGAAACGGTCATGAGCTAGAATTCTTAACTGCTCTAGTTTACTCTGTTTATCTCGTAGGTGGGTGCATGTCTTTGGAATTCTTAACTGCTCCGGGATCCCACTCATCCATTTCTCCCCTTTGTCAGCATGATGAAATGATTCTCTTTTGCCTTTCATCCCTGATGTTCATTCCGTACTCTCAGCAGCTCGAATGTTGTGTCTTGCGTGGCTATCCTGCTCTGTATCCCCTTGTGACCAAGAAAACGCTCGCATGCCGCAACCTATGACTCCATGCCCAATGGTTCAAAACTTATAACACTTTACTATGCCTCTTTACTCGAGAATCCTACCTTCCTCCCAATCACAGTCAACATTCCATTGAAGTCAGAAAGCTAGCCTAAAATCATCAACTAAGGTTGAAACCAGATCAACTGAGGTTGAATCTAAAGGAGAGAGCCCTCTCTGATTGCAGGTGGGCTAGAACCTGCAATCAGAAGATTGGTTTGTGGTTACCTCAACCGTATCCCTAATAGGAGGCTAGGGACAACCTGAGTGATAACATAATGGCGACTCCACTGGGGACCTCCTCAGATAAATCAATGCAATCAATCACGTAATACACGCTGGCTCCTAAGAAACTAACACGTAATACACGATCAAATCCTGATCCCAATAATCCACCCGTTGTTGGAAATCCTAATCTAATCTTGAAGATCATCAGGCAGCAAAAAAAAAAAAGATTGCCAGACCCCTGTTAGTCCTGAAGTAATTCAGCCGATTGTTGTGCCAACCCCCATCAAAGTTCTAGTCCAATCCACCCTAAATTCCTCTGGCTCATCGCCCCCTTCTCCGAGCAGCTCTTCCACACCTCAACCCCATACCCATAGCCCATCGGCTACTCCCTCATCCCCAGTCATCCCTATAGTCCCTCTCGTTTTAGGCGTTCCGCTAACTCCCGTAATCATGGCTAGATACGCACCATTACAACTACCTGCTAATCCCGGGGCAATGCCCCAGGACTATCAATCGAAAATCACTTACTTTGATGGCACAACCTCTTGCACCGCCCTACAAGATACAAAAAAATGTAGGATTATTTCGAGAGTTATGAAATAGACGATGAGAGCGTAAGGATGAAGATTTTTGTTCAAAGTCTAACAGGTGATGTCAGAACCTGGTTTAGGGCACTTCCACCCAATTCGATATTAAATCCGTAAGCCTTATACCAAACCTTCATTAACAGATGGGAGAAAAGGAAGGACCCCCTACACATTCTATCCGAATATGAGTCTGTCAAGAGAGGACCTAGGGAAGTTGTTCTGGATTACTGTGCCAGATTTAACAATGTTTACAACGCGATACCACCAAATCTAAGACCTCCACCCGACCTTGCTCTATACAAATTCCCGGATGGATTTGATGCCGAGATGGCGTATCAATTAAGGGAAAGAGCCCCTCAAAGCCTTGCAGAAATGTAAGATGCCGCGGTAAGTGTAGAAGCAAACCTAATCGCCAAAAGAAACAGAACAAGATCCGAGAGAAAAACAACTTTCAAAGAAGAGCCCTCCTCTCACAGCAGAAAATGGAGGCAATCATCACTTCCATGAAAAGAATGGTGGATAGGTTAGACAGCGTGGAGAGAAAAACTGCATGGGAAAATCAACAGCCCAACACCGCAAGGAACCCAAACTTCAGGAAAACCCAAAACATGAACATGGGTAGGGCCAACCAGGATCATGACATAAGACCTCCTTTCCAAGAAAACTTCGCCGAGGCATCAACTTCTGCTGATCCCACAGATGGGACCCTGATGAACCTGGTTGATTCAGAAAATGGACAGAAATCCTCCTTCACGGAAGAAAACCCCCCATACCTTAATATAGAACAATTCTGCACTAAATCGGGAGAGTCCTTTGACTTTAAACAAGGGTATGACACTGCCATGTATGAGGTACATAAGCAATAAAAACTAAGAACACGAACTGTTGATGTGTTTCCGCCCAACAAGACAAAGGATGGTAAACAGCCGAACAAGGCTAAAGGGAAAAGCACCAACGGTCGTACAACTGAAAACCAGGTCCCAAATTCGCAACAAGTTATTGTGGAAGATGTAATAGAAACACATGGTTCTATAGAACAACCAATACACTCTTCCCGCCCTGGAAAAGACCTAGAAAGCATTCATGAAAATATTCCCAGAACAGAGAAACCACGGGCAGTTATACATAGCGATACGCACATTCCAAAGGGAAATACAGAAAATATGCCGGAGAATGAAAAACTCGCTGGTGTTAATACCCGAAACCGAGCAGAAAAACCATTCAGCCTAGAAGCCGAAATCGGGAAGCTCAAAATCTCCATCCCCCTCTCTGAACTAGCTAAGCACACTGTGTATAGACAACAAATTCAAAAATCGCTCCAATTGCCTGAAATTAGGGATGATGTAAATATTCTAGATGACACCCCGGAATTACTGTTTGGGCCAGAGGTTGACGGAAAAACAGCATTCGGACCTGTTCCACCTTTCTATATCAGCCTGCACATACACGACAAGATATTGCACAATGCTATGTTTGATTCAGGCGCCTCACACAACCTCATGCCCAAAGCCGTAATGGAAAAGTTAAACCTCGATGTTACCCGACCCTATAAGGATCTGTATTCATTCGATTCAAGTCAAGTCAAATGCCTAGGCTTAATCAAATATCTTTGTGTATCCCTAGTCCAATTCCCGAACAAAACGATCTTAATGGACATAGTAGTAGCTGACATACCCACAAAGTATGGCATGCTGCTATCCCGATCATGGGGAGCAAAACTGCAAGGATCCCTTCAACTCGACCTCTCTTACGCCATTATATCCATATTTGGGCAACCAAAGAGACTTTATAGGGAAACGCTGATGAAATATGTGGTGAGCAGTGAGGAAAAACCCCAAAATTTTCCAATATACTCGATCCATTCTGATATGGATTCTTTTATTTTGTTTAATGATAATACAAGTCTTCCAAATCCTGATGAACCGCTAGCCCTAGCACAAGAAACCAATGCTAGTGAGAGGCCAGCCAACAACTCGCCTGAAATTATTTGTACAGCCCAGACAACCAGCACAGGGCTGGAAGAAAATCCCGAAACAGAAATCATCAATTCATCTGCGCTGCAGGCCCCTCGAACCCCTGAAACTCGCCTTGGACCAGACGTCTCATGGTATTTAGAATTTGACGGTGCAGTTAACAAGTTAGGAGCAGGGGCTGGAGTGTGGATTTACAGAACTCATAAAAAACATGCACAAGGCCACGCTTATAGACTCAATTTTAAATGTACAAACAACATGGCAGAGTATGAAGCCCTCCTCTTAGGTCTCAAGCTGCTCAAAACCTTGGGAGCCACCACAATCTCCATCCTAGGTGATTCGGACCTCATTATACAACAGATAAAGGGCAATTTCGTCACCAATGACAGTAGAATGAGAGCTTACAGAGCCACGGCCAGCGAATTGCTTAGCACCTTCAGTGATTTTGAGCTAACCAAAATCGCACGAGAAAATAACATTCATGCTCATAGCTTAGCTACCTTTGCTAGCACCTGTAGGTTCCCCTTTGGACCAAGTCACCACTTCACTGCAGAAGTAAAATATAGACCGTCAATTCCTAACAATGTCGAGAATTGGCAGGTATTCAAAGACGATGCCTAGATTAACAATTTTTTAACTCTGGAAGGGGAATTCTCTAGTACCAACATTGACATGGACACTACACCAGAAACACAACAACTAGATCACATGACCCTAACAACCCCCATGGCTGAACAAATGCTCAACCCGACTATTTTTGACAGCACAAACATAAGGCAACTGAAACAGTCTTGCTCACCTAAGGCAGCCGAGGCAGAAGAAGAATTTATGGACCTAAAAGGAAATATTTTTCCTGCTGGCCTGACCCCATTGGAAGACATGTTCGATAGCAACGATGTAGCCAGAAAACCAAAAATGGAACCTTTGGATGCCGCCATAGAAGAACACAACAAAGGAACAGTAGAACATCCCAAGATGATCAAACTCTCTAAAAACCTGCCTCCTGACCAAAAGCCCAAATATGTGGACCTGTTCAAAGAATTCCAAGACGTGTTTGCCTGGAGTTATGAGGACTTGAAGTCCTATGACACTTCAGTTATCCAGCATACCATTCCCCTGAAACCAAACCAGAAACCGTTCAAACAAAAACTCAGGAGAATCAACTCCATGCTTCTCCCTATGATTGAAAAAGAAATAAAAAGAATGTTTGACGCAGGGATCATTGCGCCTATTAGATTCTCGGAATGGGTATCCAACTTGGTCCCTACCAGGAAGAAAACAGGGGAGATAAGACTGTGCGTAGATTTGAGAAACTTAAACCAAGTCCCCTAAAAGACCACTACCCGTTGCCTAAAATGGATCACATCTTGCAGAGGGTGGTGGGTTCTTCTAGGATCTCTCTACTTGATGGATTCTCGGGATTCAACCAAATTCTAGTTCACCCAGATGATCAGGACAAAACGGCTTTCACTACGCCCTGGGGAACGTTCAAATACGTTAAAATGTCGGTGCCACCTTTCAGAGGGCAATGGATATCGCTTTCGCTAAGGAAATACATGATTTCCTTGTGGTTTACCTGGATGACCTGACCCCATTTTCCAAATCTAACTCACAACACCTAAAGCACTTAAGGAAAATTTTTATCACATGTACGAAATTCGGTATTTCCTTGAACCCGAAGAAATCCTTGTTCGCCCTGGAGGAAGGTAGGTTATTAGGGCACATAATATCAAAAGATGGGATCAGAATCGACCCAGAAAGAATTCAGGCTATCCTCCAAATCCCTTACCCAAGAAACACGAAGGAGCTACAAGGATTCCTTGGGAAAATCAACTTCCTAAGAAGATTTATCCCCAATCTAGTTGAGTCAACGAGGCTATTGAGTAACATGTTAAAAAAGGACGCCAAGGTGAGATGGTCCCTCGAGGCCAAGCAGGCTTTTGAGAGTATAAAAGCATCCTTGACTCAAACACCGGTCCTAACCAGTCCTCAATTTGACCGAGACTTTATCATTTTTTCTTTCGCATCAGAACATACCATAGCAGCAGTCCTTCTGCAGAAAGACGATCAGGGAAATGAGAAACCAATAGCTTTCTTCAGCCGGGCTCTGAGAGACATGCCCCTAAAATTTAAAATCATGGAAAATCAAGCTTACGCCTTGGTCAAAGCTATTAAAGACTTTAGAATTTATATCCTCTACTCTCATGTGATCGCATATGTCCCTAACGCGGTTGTAAAGGACATATTAACTCAAGAAGGATTGGAAGGCAGGAGAGGCAAATGGATTCCTAGCATCCTGGAATATGACATTGAGATAAATCCCACCAAGCTCATAAAAGGACAAGGGCTAGCTAAGCTGATGGCCGAAACGAATTTCCAAGCACTACACATTAATCAGCTGGACGATGAAGAGGAGCTGGCGACTCCACAGATCAGTGATACCTTCACACAATCCCCTTGGTATTCTGATATTTGTTTTGTCTTGTTGAACCTGTGCGCTCCCACAGGATTGTCTAGAACTAAAAAAAGATTTTTAAGAATGAAATCATCAAACTTCTGTGTCATAGATGGTGCTTTATTTTGGAAAAATTATGAAGGCATTTTGCTGAAATGTTTAATTGAGGATGAAGCTAACAATGTCATGAGAGAATTTCATGCAGGTGATTGCGGAGGCCACTTATACTGGAAATCCACGGTGGACAAGATCTTGCGGGCCGGTTATTACTAGCCCTCTTTGTTTATAGATGTGAAAGCATTTACTGCCTCTTGCCATAAATGCCAAATCTTTGAAGGCAAAAGAAAATTGTTGCCCCTACCCCTAAAGCCCATCTCAACCGAAAAACCTTTTCAGCAATGGGGTCTTGACTTCGTCGGAGAAATTAACCCCGCCTCCTCAGGCCAACACAAATGGATTCTAACAGCCACCGACTATTTCACCAAATGGATTGAATCCATCCCCTGTAGGCAAGCCAATGACTTCACCATCATCCAGTTTCTTGAAAATAATATCCTGTCTAGATTTGGTTGGCCAGAGAAGATCATTACCGACAACGCAGCTGCCTTCAAATCCAATAAAATCATTAACTTTTGCCACAAGTACCACATTACCTTAGGGCACTCCACAGCTTATTACCCCCAAGGCAATGGCCTGGCTGAGTCCTCCAATAAGAGCCTCATCAATATCATAAAGAAGATGCTAGAAGAGAACAAAAAGAACTGGCACAAGAAGCTCATCAGCGCCCTATGGGCAGATCGAATGACCACCGAAAAATCCAACGGGATGAGCCCCTATGAACTTGTGTATGGCATGGAAGCTAGATTCCCTTCATCTCTGGGCATACCAACTATCAAACTGTTACAAGAAATCCAGGCTGAACTGAATGACATGCAGAGAAGGATTAATCAGACCATTCATCTTCAGCAAACCAGAGAAGAAGTTTTCAATAGAGCTCAAAGTCTACAGGAAAAACTCAAGAAAATGTTCGACAAGAGAACCAAAGCAGAAGATTTCTGGGTAGGCAGCAAAGTCCTAAGATGGGATACAAGGAGGGAAGACAAGGTCAAACACGCTAAATTTGATTTTCTGTGGAAAGGTCCGTACACTATCAGCGCTGTGCAAGGTAATAACACCTACTTTCTCAAATCGCTTGATAACAGCACAGAGGAAGAAGGCCCGATCAAAGGCCGAATGTTGAAGAACTACAATGATCCCCTTGCTTAAAAGAGCAGGTAATGATTGATTTGTAAATACTTTTTGACCTTTTTAGAGTTTATAGTACCGGGAACACGTGGAAGAAAGTAGGCGATGCTTCCCAGTTTTGCAGAGGACAGCAAGAAACTTAAAATCAAGGTGTCCTGGCCTGCTGTTCTTGACTTCCCGCAAGGAGAAGCCATCCCCGGGTGGAGCCACTTTTAGCTCCTGTTGTAGCAGGTATTCATTTTTCATGATCGGCATTTCACAGGCCAAATATGTCGTACTTTGCTTGTTGCAACGCTCCATATTTTCTCAAACAGTCTCCAAATGAAGAAGGCTCCTTCAAGATCCATTCAATTGCCTTCAAATTTTGCAAAAGTTTTCCTGGTATCACTACTTTCAGTTAAAGGGAGGTCCAAACAGTTTAATCTTGGTCTCCCTAGGTTTAAATTTCATGTTTTAGAATATAGAGATTGTAAGTCTGTCCAAACAGTTTAATCTTGGCAGACTCTTAGATAGGTAGAGAAACAGAAGAGTCCAACAGTTTAATCTGGGCTTTGGAAGAAATAAGGGTATTATGTAGATAGGAAGCATCAAAAGAAAATGTATGATGGGTTTGCAAGTCTAAGTGCACCCCCAAGCAAAAGAAGAAAAAATGCTAGGAAGTAGGCTGGGTAGGTAGTTCTGAGGCTGTTGAATTGCTGACAAGTTCCAAGTTTGCAGGTATCCTATCATGCAGAACA
>APFE031244083.1:152372-176823 GCA_000404065.3 Pinus taeda
GAATCCTACCTTCTTTCCAATCACAGTCAACATTCCCTTGAAGTCAGAAAGCTAGCCTAAAATCATCAACTAAGGTTGAATCTAAAGAAGAGAGCCCTCTCCGATTGCAGGTGGGCTAGAACCTGCAATCAGAATATTGGTTTGTGGTTACCTCAGTCGTATCCCTAATAGGAGCCTAGGGACAACCTGAGTGTTAACATAATGGCGACTCCACTGGGAACTCCTCAGATAAATCAATGCAATGAATCTGCAGCTCTACAGTGGAAGAAACCGACTTGTAAAAGTCTTTGTCGACCTGTATCTGCGCATGCCATTGGGGATTCAAACTCATGGTTCATATTTGGACCCCAATGGAGGAAGTGCTCCTATTTTTGAAAGCTTGTCATGTATAGTTCTGATCTTTGGCGGTGGACAGAGATCAGGCACTTCAGAATATAGACATCCACCTGGCGACTCCTCTTCAATTTCAATCAAAGGCTCCACTGAGGAACGAACCAAATGTTACAGCCAAGTGCCCCGTGTATTAACAACAAAAGAGAATGACCGAATCTCGGGAAGAACTTCCGATAGAAGAAGCTTTAGAAAAATGCAGAGAAAGTTTATCAGAATTTGAGCTTGATGATAGATTCTTCAGAAAGGTATTGTCAACAATACTTGGCGGCCGAAATAAATTGTTCCTTGAGTTTGTTGTGCAAAAATATGAGGATGAAATTGAACTCTTGGGAGCTCAAATTCAAGCTTATAATTTTCACAACCCTCAAGAGTTTTTCCAAAATCTTCCTCCTCCAATTCAGCAGGAAATAGTGTTGTCTCCTGAATTACAGTTTGAGTATGATCTAGGTTCCAAGGGAAAGACAGAAGGATCAACAGCTAGGGTCATTACCGACGATGTAACTGATCCTTCCATCCCAAAGAGCCTGGAATCATGCCTAAGCTTACATGCCCATATTCAGGAGGGAACACTGTTGCCTGAGGACCTGAGAATTCTGTGTGATCTGGGATCCAAGGGAAAGATAGAAGGATCATATGCTAGGTTCGTTACCGAAGATGCAGCTGCTCCCCTCGACCCAGAAGATCCTAAATCATGCCGAAGTCTCCTGTCCTCAACTCAGGAGAAGATTCCGCCACCTGTTGATTCACAGACTCTGCATGATTCTACTGAAGATTCCAACGAAGCAGAGGAATTTCTCTCACAGGGTAAGTTCATTGATCCAATTGCAGATTACATGGAACTTTGGCTTAACAAATTTTTGCTAACATCTTTCCTCAGTGAAGATGGAGGCCACAATTTTGGTTGTAAAAGCATATGCCCGGATGATGCTTTTGCGTTCAGAAACAATCAGTCAACAAGATTATCTTGTTTCATAGTTACTTAAATGGCTGCACTGGTTATTTGATTTTACCTAACGGCAAAGCAGTTGCTGGTTAGGGTAGGTAGGTAGGAGAAATAAAGCGGCCGAAGGAAATAAAGCTTTGTAGAGGAAAGAAAGGAACTAAAAATCAAGGCGCTCTGGCCTGCTGTTCTTGACTTCCCGCAAGGAGAAGCCATCCCCGAGTGGAGCCACTGTTAGCTCCTACTGCAGTAGGTATTCATGGTTCATGATTGGCATTTCACAGGACAAATATGTCGTACTTTTCTTGCTGCAATGCTCCATATTTTCTCAAACAGTCTCCAAATGAAGAAGGCTTCTTCAAGATTCATTTAATTGCCTTCAAATTTTGTAAAAGTTTTCCTGGTATCGGTACTTTTAGTTAAAGGGAGGTCCAAACAGTTTAATATTGGTCTCCCTAGGTTTAAAGTTCATGTCTTAGAATATAGAGATTGTAAGTCTGTCCAAACAGTTTAATCTTGGCAGACTCTTAAATATGTAGAGAAACGAGAGAGTCCAACAGTTTAATCTGGGCTCTGGAAGAAATAAGGGTAGTATGTAGATAGGAAGCATCAAAAGAAAAATGTATGATGGGTTTGCAAGTCTAAGTGCACCCCCAACAAAAGAAGAAAAAATGCTAGGAAGTAGGCTGGGTAGGTAGTTCTGAGGCTGTTGAATTGCTGACAAGTTCCAAGTTTGCAGGTATCATATCATGCAGAACATAATCAACAAAGGTTTGTAAGCAAAAGGCTCAAGTGAGGTATAACTAACTCCCCTTCTCTGCTTTCCCCCAATCATTAACTAACATCCCCAAAAAGAGGTCAAGATCTGCTTGACACCTCTTTAGTTCATCATCTTCATCACTCTGGTTGAGTAAAGATCAGCTTTGCTCAAAGTTGTTCCATATCTTCTCCCGAAATATGGTCCTACCCCCCCGCAACAGCTTAAGTTCCCCCGAACTTAGCATTTTCTTATCATCTCCATGTTAACCACTAACATTATTATATATCTCCCTATGTTCCCCGTCCCCATATTAATATTAAGTAAATTCCCCTATGTATTATTCCCTCCCCCTGGTTGAAAAATAACCATAGCAAGTCCCGGGAATTGCTTAGTTTATCAGAAACTAAGCAAGAACCCAACTTCCGAAACCACCTTCCACATACTATGGACTCCTTCCTAAGTATAAAACTCCCCCGAAGTAGTCGGACCCCTTCCGAAACTTCAAAGGCCCTTCGCACCCACTTACTTACCTTTTTCCCCTTCAAAGCCGTTTTCGCATCGCAACCTCGCCATCTCACTTTCATGCAAAACATTGCCCACCTGTTCCCCGCCGATGCGACATTGCGAAATCGTCGATCGGCGATCGCAAGCGCCGAGTGTCCAATCCGTTCACCCCTCCGTCTCCCCCAATGCGATATCGCGATATCGCATATCGGCAATCGCAAGCACCACACGCCCAACCTAATGATCCCACTCTTTCCCGCCGACGCGATATCGCTATATCGCATCGGAGTCTCTTCACCACAGTCCACCAGTACCCCACCACATCGTGCTGTACCAGGGACCCACCGATGCCTTCATCCGCTGTACAGCCGACGCAATGCTTACGTCAGCAGCCAGAAAAGCCGAAAAAGCTTCGCACAAGAAGAAAAGTCGCACTTCGGAGCTCCAGATCAAGAAATAGAGGCAGTTTTCGATGCGCGAATAGCGCGAAGCGCAATTCACGCATCGCTATGAGAAATAGGCCATTTCAAGGAATCTTCAGGGAATCTTCTAATTGTTGAGCCCATTGCGTGCCGCAAAAGCCCGAAATCGCCCAATCGTGCCAAAGGATCCGGTTTAAAGACAGCAACAGATCATTCACAGAGTTCAAAGTGTATCAGATCAAATCAGCAGGCTTCAAGCGTGTCAAAGAGTATCAGTCAACGGTGGAAATCATCAATGTAGCGGCAAAGTGTATCAGAGAATATCTTGAGCAGCGGCCCGAAGCAAGAGAAATTGAATATCTTCCAGCAGATCCATAGGAGGAGAGCAAAATCACTTGAAGCTCTCAAATCATAATAATTGCACATTCAATTCACACCAAAGCCGAATTGCAGCCCCAAAGCACATTCACTTCAGCAGCAACGCATCTGGTCCCCAAGGGCCACTTCGTCACCTGTTCCAATTCAGCTGCCCCCAACACAGCCAAAAAGATTTACTTGCATTTATTTCTAGCAAGCATTTAGATTTTGAAGAATTCTAAGCAGACCTGTCACGGTCACTTGTAATGATGTCTTCCTGATATTTTGTTTATAAATACCACCCGAAGCGATATTGTAAAGGGTTGGTTGGTTGGTAGTAGTAGTTGTTGGTTAGCTCCAGCGATTTTCTCTGAGTAAAGACTCGCACTGTAACTGTCATATTTTTTATAATCAAAGATTGTTGAAAGCATGGATTGCGAAACAACTTGTTGTTTTCTCTTGGCCAAGGAATGATCACGAAATTCTTGTGTCTCTGCATGATCCAATAAGTGTTCTTCCTCCCTGTTTATTTTATGTTTTAATCATCTTTCCGCCATTCTAAGTTGCAGGAAAAAAGAATAGCTTAAGATTTGTTTAAGTACACCTTAAGTTCAATTTCTACACTTTTCGATGTTTTCTTCTGAAACGGTCATGAGCTAGAATTCTTAACTGCTCTAGTTTACCCTGTTTCTCTCGTATGTGGGTGCATGTCTTTGGAATTCTTAACTGCTCCGGGATCCCACTCATCCATTTCTCCCCTTTTTCAGCATGATCAAATGATTCTCTTTTGCCTTTCATCCCTGATGTTCATTCCGTACCCTCAGCAGCTCGAATGTTGTGTCCTGCGTGGCTATGCCGCTCCGTATCCCCTTGTGACCAAGAAAACGCTCGCATGCCGCAACCTGTGACTCCATGCCCAATGGTTCAAAACTTATAACACTTTACTATGCCTCTTTACTCGAGAATCCTACCTTCCTCCCAATCACAGTCAACATTCCCTTGAAGTCAGAAAGCTAGCCTAAAATCATCAACTAAGGTTGAAACCAGATCAACTGATGTTGAATCTAATGGAGAGAGCCCTCTCCGATTGTAGGTGGGCTAGAACCTACAATCAGAAGATTGGTTTGTGGTTACCTCGGCCGTATCCCTAATAGGAGCCTAGGGACAACCTGAGTGATAACAAGCGGCAATTTCACTATAATCCATTATCACCCGCGGATTGATGTAATTCTTTTTCATTTTCATATTGGTGAATAACAACATTTCTCTGTATCACGTTTTTCTCATCACTTGTTCAGAACTCCGCTGAAATAAGAATTTTGAAACAAATGGGAAAGAGATCAAAGAAATCTGCAGTAGTAGTGGCTCCTACAGCAACAGTGCAGCCAACCAAGGATCCAGGACCAAGCAAAAAAGGATTAATTTCAGACACTACGTTCCTTGGCCTTGGAAATACTAGTTGGGAGAGCATTTACAATTTAATTGAAGCAAAGGAGCCTGAGGAAATATGAGAGGAAGCCATAGCTGACTCAACTAGAAAATCGGTAGCATCCCTCAGAGATTTAGCTTGTTCATATTTGCATAGAATAGCAGCATGAGAAAAGATTCTTCCATACACTGACGTAGTGAGATGGGTGGTAGAAGAAATTCCAGTTTCAAACAGAACAATTTGCACAATTGACGGGAGGATTTTTGGCTCCTTTCATCCTGATGATCTAAGGAAAATGTATCACTTGCCTGAGCCTTAAAAGAGGTACAACAATGCCTTCCTTGAAAAATTTGCAAATGAGAATGAGACAGAATCGGCCTTGATTAAGTAGTGGAGTCGGAATCCCGAGAACCACAAACACGAATCATCAGGTAAGTACTTTGTAGAATCATTGTCTTCTCCTTACTGTTATGCTGGGGCTATGATGTGTAGAATGTGGGGGATACATGACTCTACTAGATTCACTATTGAAATGGTCCCTTTACTAGAAGCAACAGTCAATAGTTATGTGATGGATTGGGCAAACATATTCTCTGACAAATTAGCCACAACAATTCTTGAATTTAGATCAAATTCACGGAAAACTACCAGGACCATTTCCCCTTTTTATTATAGTGCTTATATTATGGATACTCTTTATTTTAACTCTGAATATCCGGTACTCGAATGGATATGGACTCCCCAGGACCCTAAGCCAATCCACATTTATCATAAGATGTTATGGAAATCTCACTACAATGATCATTTGCACAAAATCTGTAATGGTTTTATGTTGCCTATCTACTATGCTATTTTTGATAAACCTGCCCCTAGGATTTCCGAGGAAGTAGAGATCAACTTGACTGCTGTAGAAAATTGGTTCAAAGAAGACAAATTCACCTATATAAGGCTTTTTGGTAGCCTTACAAAACCCCATGTCCTTCCCTTATATGTGCCCGATAAGCTGTTAACTCGACAATTGGCCTATCAGGTACCAACAGAAGGGACATCCAAAACCCTTAGAAATTATAAGAAGCAAGTATGGCCTTCATTTCCTTTGAGATGCAGTGTTCACACTCTCCATGATTACAAACATGCAAAAAAGGAAACCGAAAAAATACAAATGCTCAATCTTGCAACAATTCCTAATTGACAATATGATCCAAGAAAAGTTGCCTATAATTTTCTTGAACAAGCCAAACTTACAAAGTTTGATCATGAAAAGGATGAATTTGATGACCTGCTTTCCTCAGCAGAATCATTCTTTCAGGTAAAAACATTGGCCAGGATCAGGTATAAAGATGAAGGGCTAGAAGTGTTTAATAGGCTTATAGAAAATAGGTTGCAAACTCTGCCTCTGGACTTATTAGCCACTACCCCAGCAATCCAGTCAAGCGATCCTGAACGACAAACTATTGACAAACCTCCTGCTGTGGAAAAAATTCTTGAGAAAGGAAAAGAGCCAGAACAGGAGAAAGAACAGAAGAAAGAATAGGAAAAAGAACAGGAAAAAGGCAGTAAACACATGGATATAGATACTCAGATTGATCCTAACCTCCTTAAAGAATGGCAATAGTTCGATTCCATTGCAAGAAATCTTGAGAATTCACAAGGTTTTAGTATGCCTGAAGTGACAATTGGTAACAAGACAACAACAAGTACGGTTCCAACTGAAGGAACCAACGACCTGCCCATAAGTAAAGATGTAGAGATAATTCCTAAGGATCCATCGGATGAAACTGTTTTGCATATAGAAGACATACCACCTTTAGATGTCTTTTACAGCCCTAAGCATAGAGCTGTAGTAAAAAGACAAAGGAAAAAGAGAAGGCTTGATCAATATTCCCTTTTACCTGCACAGACAGAGATGGATAATGTGGTATGGAAAGAAGAATTCAATCCTTCTGAAGACATCACAAAACTCGCTCAATATGCTGGAGCCTATTTGGCAGCTACTATGGATAAAACATCAAAGTTTAGCAATTTACTCAAGGAAAAAGACCAGACAATTGTTTCATTGGAGGCACAGGTATCCGAAAGATAGTAGAGAATAGAGCAATTAGAACAGCAGTTAGCATCACAGCAGCAAGTAAACAACCAGCGAAATGAGCAATTTCTAAAAGAAAAGCAGAGAATAGTCCAAAGCGCAGTACAAAAACAAAAAGAATTATCCATAGCATTGGCCAAGCTGAAGACAATGAATGAACAAATGAGTAAAACAAAATATGAGCAAATCGCTCAATTATCACAACAGGTAGAAAAGTTCAAGAGTTTTCCTCAACCAACAAAATTCAGGTCCAATGCTCTTCAGATCAATAAGGCATTGATTAAGAAGTTAAATTTACTATGTTATAATATTTCCCTTGTCGAGCCCCTTTGTGAGATTTCTTCATCAATGATTGACAAATCAATTGACACCAGGTAGAATTTGGAACATGCCGATGAGACTTTAACAAACTTTCTGGCTTGGCAAGAAACCAGTGAAGGACAAGCTGCAAATCTGCCTAAAATCCTAGAATCACATAAGGAGATTCTTTTTCTAGAATGGCTGTCACAATTAATGAAAGTAGAAAGGGAAACTTTAAGATGTAGATTAGCAACTAGTAATTTGATTGAGTTAATTAATGATACTCTTTATCTATCTAATCTGATTTCACAGTGCACTCCAGGTAAACTACCAGCAGATAAAACATTAGAATAGACATGCAAACAAGAATTGGAAAAGAAGGAGTTTTTAATCACAGGCATCCAAAGTTTAGCTTGGGACACCTTTTGGTTCTTCCTAGTTAAACCATACAGTCAAAGGGCAGCACAAAAATGTTTAACCGATGCAATTGGTTACATGATTCCTGAAATTCATGATGCTATGTATTCAACTCAACTGCATTCTCGTCTAAGTCACCCTCTAGAATTGCAACCAATGCTTGCTATCTGCCAGCTCAAGCCAAAGGACGATCAGCTAAAACAGTGAATCAATCTACCGACTGCAGGCAGGCCTATTTTAAGGAGATATTTACGATTTGGTTATACCACTTAATAGAATTTTTATTTCATAGTCAGTTAGCTTAGATAGTATTTATAGTCCCTTTCATGTCTTTAGAATATGTCCTCAATTTTTGTATAAAACTTGGATCGAGAGTCACACTACTATGCTTCTGATATATATTTTTTATGAAGACTGGGCCTATCTTCTGAATTTTAATGAAGGATAATTTGATGAGATATGCACTACTTCTTTTTGTGAGAGTATTTCTAAGTTAGAATGTAGAATCTGAATGCAATTGATATCGGGAGGGATCCAAATTACATATGGTAATATTATCTATGTCTTTGCTCCATTATTTTATATGAATTGGCATTTATTCAAACTTGCTATCATTGGATATATGTATGTGTTTTAACAACAATCCTTATACTTATCACTATTGAATGTTTAAGGAATGTTATTCTTTCAATCATATTTATGTCAATGATATATGAAGAAAAGTGTAATAATGTTTTAATGATTACTTTGTTCAACTACTTGAACAAATTAATTATCATATGAATTAATGTTTTTTTTTTGTCAATAGAGTCATCTATATGCCTAATTGTAGATAAAGATTAGCAAAAGTTACACTAAAGTGGAAATTTCCCGCGATAGATTAGTTGTTTATTATTTTGCACTTTAGAATAAAACATTCATACATTATCATTAGATAATAGAAAATCAGCCACTTATCCGTCCTATTTTCAAACCATTGGGAAACTGGTCCCATTATATCCAGTCGAAGCCACCACACCAAATGGAAAAGGAGTTGCCTTTAAGGTCTGGACCAGGTGGTTTTCCCCAAGGTTGATGCAGCAATTTTTTAGGCATCAACACCCCACAACGATTTGAATGGCACGTTGATTTATTGTTTGGAGGTCGTATAAGTGGGGCATTAAAGGATGGTAGATGGGGCCGACCCACGTGGGCTAGGCAGGTTCAGTCCCCGTCGACCCCACTTAACTGTTATGTGTTTAAATTTTTGGTGGATGTTTGCTTGGGGGGTGGAGGGGTTGGTGGCCCACCACCCAAAACTTTATTAATTTTTTTTTTAATTTTTTTTTAAAATCATTATGGTGTTGGAAAAATTCCAAATTTAAGGCGAAGGAGTCATTTTAACCAGCCCACAAATTTTCTTGGAATCTGGCTAGAGTTGGCCAGATTTTGTCTACCAGAAATGTTCAAATTGTGGCCTCCTTAAGCCTGCCCAGTTAGCAAAATTCAACCCAACTTTGACTGCTTCTAATTTCCACATACGGACTCGGTTTGATGAACTGTTCACACTGCCACAATGAGGACGACGAGATCTACGCTTTGGTCCTAGTTTGAGCATAATACAAAAAAATTATTTTTGATCTTCCCTGAGTCCTCGTTGTCTTGTGTGTCTCTACAGCCAACTAGATAAATAAAAAGAACTAACATCTTATGATTTTTTCAGCCTTAAGGGCATATCGAACAACTGCTAAAACTACAACTAGATTTACACCTTTCCAATTGGTGTATGGTCTAGAAGCCACTCTACCCATTGAGTGTCAGATCCCATCATTGAAGCTGACTATCGAACTACTTCTTAGTACTTCACCTAAAGAAGAACGGTTGCTTTACTTAGAACGTCTCGACAAGACTCCCCAAATTACCAGATTGGTAACTGAGACTCAAAAATGATGACTTAAGTCCCAATATGATAAAACTTTGACCCCTCTTTCATATGTGGAAGGTGACTTGGCCTTATTGTACGATCAAGCTAACGATAAATTAAGAGCCGAAAAGTTCGACCCATGTAGCATGGACCCTATATTGTCAAACACGTATTACAAAAGGGTGCATATGAGTTAGTTTATTATGGTGGAAATTAGTTGTCAGAGGCATGGGCTCTACCTGAAAATTTATTATCCTTGATCTTGTGTAGATACTTTGTACAATAGTGTGTGTTTTATTTTTGTGTGATTGTTTGCATTTTTGCAAACATTTTTCCCCCTGCTTACCACGTGTTCCACTTGGTTTGCAGATGAACCCTCTTCCTTATTTTTGTTTTATTTATGGCACTTGTTGTAGTACACAAAATCGGTCTTCCGCTATGTGGACACTCTTTGCTCCAAATGATGAGTTAGTCATTTTTCAGGGTATATTTCTAGGGCACACAACTAACAATATAGTAGAATATAGTGTGGTCATCGAACTATTGTCTGAAGATATTTCTCTTGCTATTACAACATTGGTTGTTAAACTTGATTCAAAACTCATTATATTACAATTAAAAATGCATTATTTCATGGTAACCCAACATTTTAAGAATGTATTTGCATGTTCATCTGTTGGAAAGAAATTTTGATTACATAACATATCAACACATTCCAAGACATTTAAATATATTAACAGATGCATTAGCTAACCATATTTTAAATCAAAATTTGCACATATGTAAAAGGAAAAACCATGATACGATAGGAACATTAAGTGCATAAGGTAAAACATGTATATATAGATCGCCATATAGAGTTTGCAAAATTGTTTTACATCAAAAATCAAAATTTGTGTTATGAGACACATGGCTCCTCAGCCTACATAAGTGCAAAAATAATACTAGACACATGTCTATTTTCCAACATGATGCTCATGAAAACATGATATAGCCCTAACAACTTGGCCCAATAGCTCACACAGTCTAGTTGATACCCTCGTGGAATGAATCTGATATGGAAGTAGCACCTCATCAATAGTAGGATAATCTCAAATGCCTCTAGTCAAGGCCTCCATATTGTGCTTCACCTCCACCGTAGGATTGACTCCCTCAAAATATGGTGCATCCTCAAGCTGTCGTGCCTCTCTCATTGCTATCGAAGAAACCCCTGCAGGTCTCTCTGGTCCCACATCTACAAAATATCAGAAGTCTCGATCCGAGTTCACATAATTAAAAAAAATTAAAAAAATCTTGTAAGATTTTAAATTATTTTTTTACCTTAGTCATTCCATTGCACTCCAATTTCCGGTGGGAGATCATGGTCTCCTTAGAAATCTATCCCAGGATAGGCCCCATCATCCACCATGATGAGATGCTGACGTAGCCACACAAAGAACACAAGTGGAAAGGACATTTGTTTCCCACCTCCATGATGAGGTATCAACTCTCCCCATCATAGTAAATATGGATCCCTAGGTTCGGGAGCTTCAACCTCCACCCACGAATATCTGAATAGAAAAACCTTCTCTAGAAAAGACATCGCCAAGATTGATCTGTAGCCAAATTGTTGAGTTTACTTGTCTTGCACTTGGTGAGCTAGTATTTCATATTGAGTAGTAGTCCTTCACACCAGTTGTACATAGTCGAACTAAGGCAATCCACTACATACTAGAATTGGGATTTTCTTGCCTCATGTAGAGATTGGACCCCATCCATTCAAAATATGGTCTAGATAATTATTCATAATGGTAGATTTCTGATGGTTTTTATGTCTACCTTCTTGACTTTTCTCTTGCAGGAACTATGGTAATGTCTAGCTATTAGCATGTCAGTGCTTTGTCCTCTAGCACGAGGTTTGGACAATTGAACTCATTGTCCTCTCTTGGACAACCCAGTGATGAATTATATGTCTGCAACTTCTATGTCAAGCTCTTAGTCCCCTAATATAAACATCTAGCAGTCTACATCCCACCATCCTATCCAGCGTTGCAATAACTCCACTTGGGCTCTGATCCCAGGGGCGCGTAAGAATTTAAGGAATCCACATGCATGAAGATCCATTATGCAATTATGATCCTATGATGCTTGATGATCTTCCACTTCATGGCCTCTTTCTTTCCACTCAATAGCCATTTTATCAAACAAATAGCCTATAAAACATCATTGAACAAGGTTAATTATATTTCATGGAGGAAAATTTGCAAAACAATTAGTAATTTTGGAGATCTATTGAAAACTTTTATTATATGGCACCAATTCATTTGTATCTATTTTTTTCCGCACTTCCAACATGATGGAACCATTAAGCTTCAGGAGGGCAGCACAATCCCGATGGGTAAAATCCGAGTTGGCCACCCTTGACTCAATTTTTCTTCAGAACCTCCTAAATACCTATTCTATGGGTTAATTGAAATTACTATAAAATTGTAGAGGAAGGACATATCTCTTACCTGTGACAGACAGTTCGCTAAATGGTGCCCTGGATTGTTCACACTCCTCGCTTGAATATCGAGTGAATTTAGTGCAAAATGTGCTCTCTCATTCACAAAATTACAAATGGTAAATTTATTTCTACTTTTGGAGTTTATATAGACTTTTAAAAGTATATTTTCCATTTAGGGCATATTTTTACCTATATTTATATATTTTTCTCAAACTCGGTAACATCTGTTCACATGTGTAGCAATAGGTTATCACTAATTGGTGATGGTAATTGATTTTGGATGAAATATCGAGTTTTATTTGATCACTTTTCAAACTCGTAAAAAATAAATGAAAAAGGAACCTCATTGGAGTCGTCTTTCAGATCTTGCATGACTCTCGAAATATGAAAATATTTCCAAGAACTTATATTTTCGAACTCGTAAAAGTAAATGAAAATACATCTACTCAGTATAAGTTTAACCTTGTTCTAGACTAAGATGGACTAGTTACGAAAAAGGAATACCTTAGTCGAACATGGCTAAGAGATTCTCTTGAGTACTTTTTTCTACCTTTTCTAGCTTAAGAGACTATCTATGAAAAGGGACATCTAGATTTTTCTTTTTTCCTCTTTTTCAAACTCTCTAAACATGAAAAATACATCATATTACCCCTTTGTTGGACTCGTAAAAATAAAATGATGAAGGACTTGTCACCATGATGAAACTAAGATACTCCTTCCTAGGGCTCATTAAAACTACTAGGATGGATTCATCCAAAGGATGAAATTATACGACAAGCATATGATATCCTCTTCAAGCTTGAGATTAAATTAAATAGGTACTCACTAGAAAAAGTGGGGAAAATGGAAGGAAACATATATCCTATATTTTGTATAGAAGAAAGCATGTCGCTCTTGAACATGACACTTATATGTGTCTCATTTCAGGCTTGGGTTATCCTCACTTCATCCCTTGCCTCACTAGGTTTTGGGAATCCATTTGCCTCTCATCTGATTACATCTTATTGTCACTATGACCTATGATCATATTTTGAGTCAAATGCTGCCAAATTCTAGAGTCATGTCACTTATATGTTCAAGAGAAGTCCCATCTGCAATTCAAACCCCTTATACCTTGTTTGACTTTTCTACAACAATCCTCAATCACGCTTGCGAACTCTGCAAAATCCTTTGTTTCATGTCAATGATGTGGGAAACATTATAGCCCTCCTTCGATGGATCACTTCCTGTTGACTTCAACTCATTATCGAGGAAGATGGTCTAGAAACTCCCTTTCAGTAGCTTGGAAATTGCATGCCTCAATGGCAGGTTCTTCGCATTCGACGATAGGTTCACATCATTGGCCTTTAACCGAATCATTTTATGAGTGTTCAACTTTAGTTTCATTATTAACATTCATGGATTTTGTTGTTGTACCTTGAGAGACATCATCATCATTGGTGGTTTCTCTCGTCCTTGTTAATGGTTTACATCATTGAACAATAATTAGGTGGTTTCTACCATGTTTAAATCTGACACATTTATTCGCATGGTTAGATTCGTACTTTGGTTGGATCGAGTGAGAGATGAAGACCCTGGGTTTCATCTGATAAATCCAGGCCGCATGGAGTTATTAAGTATTCAGGATTGTACACATGATCCCTTGTATTCGGATGGTTTCATCCACATCATGGATCCATAAACATAATCCTTTCTATTCGGATGGTTGCGTCCATGCCATGGATTCATATATTGTTAGATGCCTACTCTGAGATGTATTATTAGACATACTTACATCAAATATGTCAAATATGTTATATTATGTTTGATTTGCAGGTCTCCTGGCATTGTTTCTCTAACTCCTTTCATTGGCTTGTAAAGCACTTCAACCATCATTTCTTGTTATACCTACATGCTTTAGGGGGAATATGTTATAAAGTATTTTGTCAGACTCCCCATCTCATATATTGATGTGTCAAACCTTGTGTTGTTAATGCCACAAATTTCACAAAATGATGAAAGTTTTCAAATTATTCACCATGCAACATGTTCAGAAGCATCCCTGAAGAAAAGAAGAAAACTTGACATGAAAGAAATTTTGAATAACTTTTGAAAACCCTTGTTTTTCAAGATCAATTTGTTTTCCATAACTAGTGACCCATGTTGGTCACTTGTTGCATCATACTCTCCTAGCACTGTTAGCACGACTTTTATTAGGAAATTTTCACTAGTCCTTTTCAGGTAGTTTTTCCCAAAATGGAGGATAATATTCTCCTACTAGAAGTCTCGAGAATGGCAAGCTGGTTATAGGTGAATGAAGATTGGAAAAATACCTCCCATTCCTGGTCCTTGATCCTCCTTCCATGGATCTTTCCCTTGAGATGTGGAACTTCTCCCTCCTGTCATGGACCTTGAACTCCCTCTCCTTCCCTATAAATGATATCCCTTCTATCCACTAATGGTTGGCTTATGATTAGTTTCCTTCCTAGAGCTGAACTATGCCTTATTGCTGTCCATTTTGCTAAGGAGAAAGGAGTGCTTGAAGCTTAAGGATATGACTTGGAAGCTCACCTAAAGGAGGCTTCCAACATCAAGGCTCTAGTGGTTCTAATGATCCCTTTACCATCTATTACTAATACATTATGTGTTTTCTTTCCATAAATGTGTCAATTATTGCTCATTTAGTGTAATACTCCTTGATCTCTTACATGGTTTATATTGGAATGAATTTTTCGATGTATGTGTTTGTTGTCTCCACATAATTTTCCTTGTAGGTATTCATCCATAATGATGAAGAGGAGATTGAGCTTGGAAATGAAAGAATCAACAACGACACCAACGGATGTTGGCATCAAAGTGAGGCAGCTCATCTATCCTCCTTTGTGTTTTCTAGTGTAAACTAGAAAAGTTTACATATATTTGTCTTCATTTGATGGTAGATCCTCTGATAGGATTAGAGGGATCCTTTCATTTCATAGAAAGGATTGCCTGCTCGACAATACTTTACGGCAAATCAATATGTATGCACCACCACACCCGACAAATGGCCTACCATCCACCCATATTACATAGCCCATCTGTGTCACTTCATTCGCCTCACCAACCCAACACAAAGACCAACGAATGGGGCCCCCACCCTTAGCAAAAAATCCACACCTCCATACATGTCACCATTATTATGGGGCACCCGTCTCCATGTATATATCCAAATCACCTTCATATTATTTTGGCAAGTGTACAAATATTTTTCAGGAAAGAAACTCCCACCCACTTTTTTGATGTCTTTTACCTAACGACAGTTTCTAGTCACCATTGCTCAGAGCTCACACATCAGCTATAGTCATTTACCATCTTCACACAGTTAGAACATACTCACACCCACCCTAGAAATCCTATCGACTCCAGGTCCATCCATATCAGTGAACATGTTTTGAATTCCACCATTTGCACAAAAGCTCTGACCTCGGGCCAGTTGTCGATATCCACTCATATCGTCAGCTCTTATTATCATGCCTTATCATGCCTTATCTATAAGATGCTAAAGATGTCCAACATAATGCACAAGTGAATATTTTCCAGCTGAGCACATCATGAATTTAAAAAATGAAAAATTTCTCCTAAGTTCCAAAGTTTGTAAGGATACAAAATTGATGCTGCAACTATTTCCTCGATAGCTGCACATGCACGGAATATCATTTAAAAATCATGTAGTCAAATAAATGGATGACTCAACAATTCGAGATCACTCCACATACTTGGAGCCGATTCTCTGACATGATCTCAGTCCAGGACAGCTAAATTCGAGTCGCCCTGAAGACATGCAACCCTCATATTGTCCTAGTCATGTATTATTATCATCCACGAACGAAGAGAGGGAAGAAGAATTAAAAAAATTCTATATAAATAGGCCATGGGAGAACCAAAATATGAGACATTGTTATGTTGGCCAAATTGCTATCAGAGGAAACCACTATTCCATAGTTGAAGCCAAAACAAATAAGAGCACTAGTTTGTTGGTCATATACCTTCTAAGCAATCCATCATTGTGTTAAACTAAAAATTGTCATCTTGAGATTCTGCTTTCTATGTGAGTTCATTACCACTCATACTTTCCTCCTCTGTAAGTCTAAAACATCAGTTCCTCATATCAAGCCTTGAAAATAAGAGAAAAGCTCTCAAAAGTTTGTAAAACTCTAGTTCTGCATTTTTTCTTTGTCTTACCTATGGTCCCGCACCTAATGGTCATGTCCCTAGCGGAGTCACCAATTTTTTGGCCAGATAAATCGATCTTGCGGACAAGACTGATCTCCCTAGTATCAGAAGATAGTCTAGCAACAAATAGACAAACAAATCTATCTTTCTCTTGACACGCGATTTATAAATAAATACTATAAAGGTGTTAAGAACCTACCTTAGATCCAATGCTTTTTCATAGTAGTCATCCTCTAATCATTTGAAGGAGTTATCTTTGAAGACCTGCAATCACAAACAAGCAAACATTAAATAGCACATTCATAGAAAATATTATAAATCATGCCTATTATGGTGATCGAAGAATCCATAAAATAAACCATGAATTAACAACTTATTGAGAAAAAAAAATATATATGTATTAACTTTGAATAGAAGAAGAGTCTTACAACCTTTTTAGCCTTGATGTTGAACAAGTCCTTCCTGGGGTTCGAAACAGGAATTTCCATTACTTTGACAAGTCTTGCACTCTTCCAAATGAGATTCATAGAGGTACGTAATCTCTCCTCATAAAAACTGAACTAAAGAATACTAAGTTCCAACAGCATTTTCCCTCAAAAAATAGTAAGCTTCTCACTCCCTATTAACAAACACAATGCTTCTTTTTATAGTGCAGAGAAGGAGGTTACAGTTCCACCTATGAGGGGATAGAATCCTCCTTCAAAGGGATAAGCTCCTCACATCAAAGATAATCTTATTATTGTGGACAACTTTCTAAAAATCAATTTTTATGAGGTCTAACTTTATTATCAGCTTGCAATTTATAAATGTGTTGAAGTTTGATCAATTTTGTTATTGCTCTCTTGTATTTTGGTGTATATTTTCACAATTGTCCTTCCATAAAATACATAGATAATAATACAGAAGATAGTATAAAAGTCTGTTTGCATTGGTTCGTTGGATCTATGATGTATTTATGCAAATAAAAGAAGACGACCTATTGAGAAAGACGCGACTCCAAGGTATTGCCAAGCATTTGGAGTACACATGAACCACCATCCCAAAGGTAAAAATGTTTCTTCTCGGAAATATATTTTCGCATTTAAAAAACTCGAATGTTTGTAACAAAATTAGAAAATCATAGTGTTCTGGTTGACAAATTAGAAATATGAAGTCAGAGCTATAGGCACATTGCGTATTTATATTATTAGAGATTTAATTTTAAATAATTTTGATTTTTTAAATCATGTTCTTTATATGGATAGTTTGGTATGTGGGTAAATCTTACTTAAAGATTTTAGGTAAAAATGTAAAAATGTAAATATAAATGTAAATGTAAATGTAAATTTAATATTTAACATTTTTAATAATGTCAGTCATATTTAAAAGCCAAACTAATTATTATTATGTATAAACATTAAAGAAAGAGTTATGGTAAATAAATAAAAATATAAATAAACTAGAAGTATAGTAAATAAATAAAACTTTTTTTGATATTTACTCTAGAGATATGGTAAATAAACAAAAATATAAATAAACTAGAGGTATGTTAAATAAATAAAACCTCTTTTTATATTTACTCCATAAACTTATATTTACGAAAACTCAAAAAGAGGTTTTATTTAGGTCAAGCCTATGGGCCAAATACCATATTTATAAAAGAGGTATGGTAAATACATAAATATAAAAGAGGTATAAATAGAAATGGTAAATAAATAAAAATATATCAAATAGGATTAGAATCAACATGTGATTATATGCCAAGCCTATGGACCAAATACCATAGTAAATAAAAGAGATATGATAAATAAATAAAAATATGAATAGAGGTATGGTAAATAAATAAAATCTCTTTTTATATTTACTCCATAAACCTCTTTATACTTAATAAAACTCAAAAATCAGGGTTTATTTAGGTGAAGCCTATGGGTCAAATACTAAGGGCCAAATTATCATTAATACCATGCAGAAAAATATTATTAACCCTAATATTAATATTAAAATATTATTATTATTTTATTAATATATACTCATATTAAATATTATAATATAATATTATTAAATTTAATAGTTTTGGATTAACAAGTATTAAATTTGCTATATTATAATATATATTAATGTATCATGATATATATTAACTCTAGATATATATATGGGAGGGAAGAACAAAGACATAGAGCGATAGAGGTGGAGAGATAGGGAGAGTGACAAGGGAGTGATGGAGATAAATTAAAGGAGAGGGGAGAGGAGAAATGAAGAGAGATAGGAGAGGAGTGAGAGAGGTAGAGAAGGGTAAGAGGGAGAGGGAGACATGAAGATGGAGGGGGGGAGAGGAGAGAGGGAGGGAGATAGTGAGAGGATTGGATGGTAGAGAGAGAGAAATGGAGGAATAGAGAGGAAGGTAGGAGAGAAAGGGAGAGGGAGAGGAAGGATGAGAGAGAGGAATTGCGAGAGAGAAGGAGTGTTATGTGGAATTTTGCATCTACGGATAAATACTATTTCCCTAGGTGGGTAGCTACACCTACAATAATATATTTAAAGAGTTTAACCTTTTTCTATAGATGATAAATAAGACAAGGGACCTACTTGTTATCTTTCTCTTTCCCTTTGTCTCCTTTGTATGGCTCCCATCACTCCTTCTCGAACTTAATCCGCTTGACAAGTACCTGCAATCATTAACAGAGGACAAAAACCAATCAAAGCAAGAGATATATCTACTATAAGCAAATGGAATCGAAATCATTTACACATATAATCATCATACATAAAGACAAGAATATGGGAAAATGTGTAAACAACTTTATTAAGTAGAAGGAAGAGTTACAACCATGAAGTCTAATCCAATGTCACTCCTCCAGCTTGGGTTCCAACCAACATCACATCAAAAGCACAACACTCTAGCAGCATAACAATACTTGCTTACAATCTCAAACCTCACACCAACAATATCTCCTTACAAATTCTCAAAGTCTAGCCGTTGATCACTTAAATGAGTGCTCAATTTATAGGAAAATGGAGGAGGTTTCGTCATAAATGAGGGTATTGAATGGCCTTCCAAACTTAGAGTTAGTTTCCATGGGGGAAGGGATGAGAGGATAGGAGGTTATTTAACTCATTCCCTATCCAATTTCGAGCTCATAGGAGATGATAAGTGTGGGAATCTTCTAGAAAGCTCAAAAAGATAATAATATTCCCAGAACCCTATGAGGATTTTGTTCAATCTTGCCCAACACAGGTTAAAGTGGGCCTAAGTGATCTGAAATGCACCTTGACATGTGCTTACCTGCACCAAAGCACATTTACCCTTGACCAAGGCTGCGCTGGTCCCTTAAGGAGGCATTTATGGAGGACTTTAGAGGAGGAAACTCTTAGGGAAAGAGGCATTCAAAGTGATGAGTTGTCTAAGGCATGTAGCAGCTGAATTAGAGTTTGGTGAGATCTAATAGTATTGATTTGAATGATGGGAGTGATGTGCCCAAATGGATCTGTAACAAGGAGAGAGGGAGGGATAAAGAGATGGAGTTGGATGGGGAGAGAGTGATGGAAGGAGAAAGACATAGATAGTGAGAAGTAGAGAGAGAGAGGGAGTGACAAGGGAGATATGAAGAGAGAGTGTGTGTATGTTTAGGGGATGAGATAAAGAGATAAATAATGAGAGATAGAGAGAAGGGGGGGATAAGGAAAGAGAAGGAGAGAGGAAGGGATAAGTAACATAGTTGGAGAGAGAGAGAGATATATGGGGGAAGAGAGAGTATTAGAGGTAAAAGAGAGAGAGAGAGAGAGTGTGTGTGTGTGAGAAAGAGAGAGAAAGAGAGAGAGAGAGTGATGGGGAAGAGAGAGGGAGGTAGGAGAGAAAGCGAGAGACATGAAGAAAGAGAGACAAGACTTGAGAGAGAGGGGGAGAGTAATGGGGGAAGAGAGATTATTGGAGGGCAAAGAGAGAGAGAGAGAGAGAGAGAGTGATGGGGGAAGAGAGAGGGACGTAGGAGAGAAAGGGAGAGAGAGGAAGAACGAGAGACAATACTTGAGAGAGAGGAGTAGAGTGATGGGGGAAGAGAGAGGATTAGAGGGCAGAGAGAGAGAGTGAGTGAGTGATGGGGGAAGAGGGAGGTAGGAGAGAAAGGGGGATAGAGGAAGTATGAGAGAGCAGACTTGAAAGAGCGGAGGAGAGAGGGAGGGATAGGGAGATGGAGTTTTAGGGGGAGAAAGGGAGGGAAGAAGAAATGCATAGAAAGTGAGAAATGGAGAGAGAGAGCTAGTGACAAGGAAGAGATAGAGAGAGTGTGTATGTTTGGGGGTGAGATAAAGAGACAAAGAAGGATAGATGGAAAGGGGGATAGAGAGAGAGAGGGAGTGATAAGGAAGATGGATAGAGAGGGAGAGAGGAAAAGAAGAGGGAAGAGAGATAGAAGAGTGGGAGGGGGAGAGAAGGGGAAGAGAGAGAGAGAGAAAGAGAGGGAGAGGAGGAGGGAGGGATAGATAAGTAGATTGGAGAAAGAGAGTGTATCTTTCAGGGGTGATATAGAGAGACAAAGGGAGATAGAGATATAGATGGAAAGTGAAGAGAGGCTAGAAGATAGAGATTGAGAGAGGGAGGGAGAGATAGAGAGATTGATAGATATGGAGTGAGAGACATGTGTGTTTTGGGGGTTGAGATAGATATACAAAGAAGGAGAGATGTAGGGAGATATAGATATAGATGGAGGGGGGAGTCTAGAGGGAAGAAGATTTTTTGTACTAGATGCATTGATTTCAGTGTAGATGGTAATTTATAATCCTATTTGATTGCTTGCACTAGATCCATTGATTTTAGTGTAGGTGTTGATTTCTAATGATATTTGATTTCTTGCACTAGATGCATTGATTTCAATGTAGATGATTTCTAATCCTATTTGATTGCTTGCACTAAACGCATTGATTTGAGTGTAGATGGTGATTTCTAATCCTATTTGATTGCTTGCACTAGATGCATTTATTTCAACGCAGATGTTGATTTCTAATAATAGTTGATTGCTTGCACTAGAGGCATTGATTTCAATGTAGATGATTTATAATACTATTTGATTTCTTGTACTAAATGGATTGATTTCAGTGTAGATGGTGATTTCTAATCCTATTTAATTTCTTGCACTAGATGCATTGATTTTGTAGGTTTTAACCCCATACAGAAATTACCTGCATACAGATTCTAAAACATAGAAAATAAAAAATGCGAGAGCATAACACATAAAATACATATATATAGATATTTTCCGTGGATCCAAAAACCGGGACTACCAGCTTAATTTTTCATTATGTTCCTTTCAATGTTACAATACATATTTATACATGCTGAAACATCCAATACCATGGACCGAAAACCATCGCGTCC
Organism: Pinus taeda; assembly: GCA_000404065.3. NCBI lineage: Eukaryota > Viridiplantae > Streptophyta > Pinopsida > Pinales > Pinaceae > Pinus > Pinus taeda. The sequence continues at coordinate 173,910 of APFE031244083.1, forward strand.
AAAACCATGTGTGAAAAACATGCACAAAACCATAGGTAGGTCCACCCAACCTAATAGAGTGGGGTTACCTGCACCCGTCAAAACCCTTGTGACCCCCCTCGCTACACAATCGGTGCAACGAAGGGGGGGCTTTTCCCCCTTCTAAACCCCCTATTAACTACGTCAACCAGTCGTTGAAAGAATATAACACAACCCAACATTCTCCCACTTGTTGTTTTCTTTCCCAAGGGGGCCACATAAGAGCTTAGTCATTTATCCAACCCTGCAATGCCCATTGTTTCTCTACACAAAGAGAGATTCTCAGAGCTCACTGATTTTTTCAATGCATCTGCAATATTATTCAAAGTGTCCACCTTTACCAACAACACCTTTTTTTCTTCTATCATATCCCTCACAAAGTGATAATGAACATCAATGTGCTTTGTCTTTGAATGATACGTAGGGTTCTTTCCCAAGAAAATTGCACTTTCGATGTCACAGTCTATCCTTATAGCTCCCTGTACTAACCCCATACTTGAACACAATCTCTACAACCAAACTGCTTCATTGCTTGCATGAGTGGCTGCCATGTATTCTGCCTCTGTAGTTGATAGTGCCACTGTAGATTGTTTCTTAGTCATCCAACTGATTGCACCTCCAAATAGGTTAAATGCATACCCACTTGTAGATCTTCTCTGATCCATATCTCCAGCCCAATCTGCATCAACAAAGCCATGAATATCCAACACTCTCTCCAATCCATGTCTTCCTTGTAGCACAAACCCTAATCACTAGTGCCACACAAATACTTGAAAACCTGCTTCACTGTTGTCCAGTGCTCCTTCCCTGGTTTTGACATAAACTTTCTCAATACTCCCACTACATGTGCAACGTCTGGTTTAGTATAGACCATTGCATACATCAAGCTACTGACTGCACTTGCATATGGAACACGAGACATGTCCTCTTCCTCTTCTTGTGTTTTGGGACACTGTTCAGTAGATAACTTTACACCTACAGGAATAGGAACCTTCATTGGTTTACTATCCTGCATATTAAACCTCTGCAATATTGTCTCGACATACTTCCTATGGTTTAACTAGAGCTTCCTCTTTATCCAATCTCTTTTAATTTCCATGCCCAATATATAGTTTGCAGCACCAAGATCTTTCATGTCGAATTTGGAGGACAAATGGGTCTTCAAATTTTGGATAATTTCTTTGCCATTTCCAACCAGCAACATATCATCCACATACAAGACCAGATAAATAACATGGTCACCAATTAATTTAAAATACACACAGTGATCTCCTTTGCTTCTAGTGAAGCCAAATCCCTATATAAATGTATCAAATTTCTGATACCACATCCTTGGTGACTATTTTAACCCATACAAAGAGTTCTTTAACTTGCATACCAATTCTTTCTTACCCTTCACCCCAAAGCCTTCAAGTTGCTTCATGTAGATCTCCTCTTCCAGATCCCCATGAAGAAATGTTGTCTTCACATCCATCTATTCTACCTCAAAATAAAAAGCAAGCAACAGATAAAAGTAATCTAATAGAAGTAACCTTGGCAACAGGAGAAAAAATATCACCAAAATCAATTCCCGGCACCTGGGAATAACCTTTTGCTACCAACCGAGCTTTGTATTTCTCCACCTTCCCTTCTGCATTTGTCTTCTTCTTGAACACCCATGTGCTGCCAATGGGTTTCCTTCCAGCCGGCAACTCCACCAGATCCCAAGCCTCATTTTTGTGCAAAGATGCCATTTCATCAACCATGGCCTCTTTCCAGAGTTTTCCATCCTCTGAATCCACTGCTTCCTTCACAGTTCTGGGATCATCATCAGTAACAGACAAAGCAAAATTTGAACAGAAAGCAGATGGACTATAGCTTTCTGGCTGCCTTCTTTCTCGAGATGATCTTCTCACAGCCGGAGTTTGTGGCTCTTCATCTTCTGATTCCTCCTTTACTACAGAGTCTGATTCTGCCTCCTTTAGTTCAAACTCTATTTTCACAGGTTCCTTTGATTGGACTTCATGTTTAATAACATCTTTCACCTCTCTGAACACCACATCTCGACTATACACAACCTTCCCTGTTACTGAGTTCCAAAGCTTATAACTCTTTAAACCATCCTTATACCCAATAAAGATGCACTTTTTAGATTTACTATCCAACTTGGTTCGTTTCTCCTTTGGAACATGTACATGTGAATCACATCCAAATACCCTTAGATGCGAAATAGAGGGTTTCTTACCAGTCCATACTTCTTGTGGAGTCTTATCCTCCAACGCTGATGAAGGTGACCTGTTGACCAAGTAACATACAGTATCCACCGCCTCTGCCCAGAATTCTTGTCCTAACCCGGCACCACTGAGCATGCTTCTTGCCCTTTCCATCAACGTCTTGTTCATTCTTTCTGCGACTCCATTTTGCTAAGGTGTATATTAATTACTGCAAAACTCTCCACCGTTATTTGTCCTCGGCACCTTTATATTCTTCTCTGTTTGGTTTTCCACCAGAGCCTCAAATTCTTTAACCCTATCAAAGACTTCAGATTTCTACTTAAGGAAATATATCCATGTATTCCTTGAGAAGTCATCTATAAATAATACATAGTACACAAACTTACCCAGTGATGGAACCTTCACAGGTCCAAACACATCACCGTGCACAAGCTCTAATATCTATTTCGCCCTCTTACCACCAGAGGGGAAACTCACCCGATTCTGCTTCCCATATACACAATTTTCACAGAAATCAAAATACAGAGAGCTATTACTCATACTTTCTACCATACCTTTACCATGAAGTATTTGAAGGCCCTTCTCTCCAATATGTCCAAGCCATTGACGCCACATCATGGTCTTCTCTCCAGAGACCACTAGATTTTCTGCTCCATTTTTAGGAACAACAGAATTGTTGCACC
>APFE031244083.1:178345-224086 GCA_000404065.3 Pinus taeda
AATGTTACAATACATATTTATACATGCCGAAGCATCCAATACCATGGACCGAAAACCATCGCATCTAAAACCATGGACCGAAAACCATCACGTCTAAAACCATGTGCGAAAAACATGCACAAAACCATAGGTAGGTCCGCCCAACCTAATATAGGGACCAAACCCAAAATTTTCTAGGGCGCTACCATGGACTCCATAGAGTGGGGTTACTTGCACCCCTCAAACCCCCTGTCAGCACCCCCTGCTACACAATCAGCGCAACGAAGTAGGGGCTCTACCCCCTTTCTAACCTCCATGTTAACTACATCAGCTAGTCATGGAAAGAATATAACAAAACCCAACAGATTTCAGTGCAGATAATTGTTTATAATCCTATTTGCTTACTTTCACTATATGCATTGGTTTCAATGTAGATGTTGGTTTATAATCCTATTTTCTTACTTGCACTAGATGCATTGATTTGAGTGTAAATGTTGATTTCTAATCATATTTGATTGCTTGCATTAGATGCATTGATTTCAGTGTAGTTGTTGTTTTCTAATCTTATTTGATTTCTTGCATTAGATGCATTGATTTCAGTGTAGATGTTGATTTATGTTTTTATGTAATTAGATGTATGATGGTATATTAATTTTAAAGTGATTGGATTAACATTGTGTATTGATTTGAATGTAAGAACAAAAATTTATTGGTAATGTACATTGATTTTTGTGTTATAGTAATTCAACCTATTAATATTGGATAAAAAGAGAAACAAGGTATGATTTTTACTACAATAGCTTGAGCTAAAGATTTAAATGGTTTGCAATTTAACCTATAGTTTTCATATAATCGATATGAAAAGATGACAAAAGTAACAATAAGAATAGTAGAAGAAAATAGTTTGGGATTAATCACAATGAAGACTATTTGTAATTGACTATATTCTTATTATTCACATTTTCTGTCATTCCACACTATCACATTGTCACTTTACATTCAAAAATTGTATTTCATCATTAAATTTATTAACAATATTTATCATCTCAACAAACTGAGGTAACTAAGAAAATTGAAAATTAAAATGACCAGATTAATCTGAGACATATTTAGCATATTTAAAATGATTGTATCAATATTAGATGAATTTACATATTATTGAAAGAATTAATCATATGTTTGTTATATTTCTTTTGTTGCACGCGACTGAAACCAGCCTAGATCCATCTTAACTTTGGATCTATAAAGAGCCGATAGGGATCAGATATCTCGAGATGCAAACATTTCCTCAAGTTTTACACTAAAAAAAGAGGTTTTCACCCCGAGAGATTTGATCCCTCTCGGTGCTTGATAGATCTAGAGTTAGCTTGGATCTAGGTTGGTGGTATAATGATGCCACGACCAACGTTGTGAGTCAACCCCAATAAAAATTAATCAAATTCAATTAAAGGAATAAAAGCATGGTTTTTTGTTTAAATAAATCTCATATAAAAAATAAAGCATGTTGGTAAAGCTAAGAATGCTCATATAAGAAGGTTGAGGCTGGGAACACAAATTACAAATTACACTTATTTGATCAACATGGTGACAAGGGGAAAACACCAGCTTTAGAGCTGTTCATAGATGTTGTTTATGAAGTGCTTAATGAAGAAGCAATTTTTTTGTCTACTTATCAAATCCAAACAATAAGGAAGCTTCAAATGAAATTAAACAAGAAACTCAATGCTTTAATTATGATTGAGCCATAGATAGAAACAATGACATGCCAAATCAAAACCCTTGTGGTTCAAATTAAACACTATGAGGTAAATGACTCATTTAGTTATTCCATTTATTTAGTGATGATTTTAATTATATATGATTTTAATTATATCATCCTTTATAAAAAACTCTTTATTTTACAGGATTGTTTGAGGGAGTGTGATCCTCATGGTGTGAATATGGGGGCCATCATTGGTAACAATGTTGATTCTTTTCCTGTGAGTGAAACACTAATCAATGAGGTCGATATACCCACTGAACCACACACAAGAGGATATGCATCCCATGAACAACATATGCAAGGATCTACCCATGATGTTGTGGATGCATAGTGTGATCCCATCATAGATTTTAAAGTGATATTTCCTCGATCTTCCTCTGTTACTAGCAGGGGAACACTACCGATTATGTTTTCTGAATATGATGACCATGTCCCCATGAAATTAGAGATGCTTCCAAGTATTAAGAAGTGTCTTAAATATTAAGAACAATCTAATTGAAATTTATGTATAGTATAGTCTATGATTATTTTAAACTAATGACAATATCGTTTTGGAGGAAACAATGTATTTTGTCGGTAGTTGTATGTACAATCAATGGAAATATTTGGGCCCACCATTCACACAAACTAGAAATCCCAAAGTTCCAAGTTTAAGGATCAAATTATGAATAAGTTGGTTGGTCTATCAAGTGAGGGTACCTTCAACAAAACTAGAGTTACCTCCAAGCTAGGCTTACATTTAAAACATCTATGGGACCAATATAGGTGTCACTTAGAAAGGACCAGGTTGTATAAGAAACTTCCAGCTATTCCAGAGGGGGAGTGGAAATACCTCATGGAAGATGCAATTGAGAAGGTGCTTCAAAAAATAGTAAAGACACCACCTAGACTAGGAAGGTGTGAGGAACTTTTAACAATGTAATTATCATGCTTTATCATCATTGCGACATCTAATTAAATTTTTCAATATTTTCAATATAGACTTCCAGATACATCCCTGGTGACGATGGCTAAAATATTTAAACATGGGCAACATCATCATGGCTCGGGTGGTTATTCAAAAGTCGCCACAAAAATTGTATGTGTAAAAGAAATTGCATCCAAATTATAAATTGTTAACAATTTTAATTTAATATCACAAAAGAAGAAAAAATCGTGTTTTCATGCAAATTTACAAGGATCACAATTCAAAGAGGCTCCCATATAGGAATACCTCAAGCTTGCTTTCAAGCATGACTATCAAGTCGTGATTTCACTTAGCACAATCTTGGGGTCTACAAAGCCTTCCAACACCCAACTTGAAACTCACGTAAATAAAAGCAACAAAAAGAATTTATAAATTATTATTTATACAATCTATGATGGTTATTCTTCTTGGTCATAAATTAATTTTCTTGATTGTAAAAAGTGAGCAAGCAATATATATACAACCCAAGAACCTAGTGACAATGGAATGCCTCTTGAAACTGATGTTCAACTCGGCACTCGAGGTATGGATTACAATTAAAAATATTTGAATGCAAATGGTGTGTTAATTATAAACTTGTTTGTTTCTACTCTAGAGAATGTACACAATAAGGCAAGATAAGAGGAGAAACATATGGCCATGTCTAAAGTACTTTGTATCCCTCCACAACCCAAGCAGGTAAAGAACACTCTACTAATATTGTTATTAATAAGACAGTTGTAGTAATAATAATTATAAATGTGAATTTAACATTTCTTTATTATTTCAATTGGTGCTCCGCCCCCCTTGGAGCTACATAGACATAGGGCTAGGTCTGGAGAAAGGCATACAAAGCTCATAATAACTATACGGAAAGATGAAGTCCTTCTGAAATACCTAAAAATTAGAAAGAGACCAAAAAATAAATGATTGTACTTGTTTATTTACAACCCAACCTTTTTAATACCACATTTTTGACTGACAAATTAAATGCCTTATGGCATGTTCACATGTAAAATTTTACTATCTTAATAAATGTTGTGATTTTTTCGTTGGAGAAAAATAGAACGACCATGTTTCATATTATGTCAACATATTTTTTGTGATAAAATTAATTGAGATGAAATATTTTGTGGATGTACGAATGAATTATTAAAAGAATGGATGAAATAATGTTTTTTTTTCTATTTGTTTGTTTATGTATCTTAATGTCCCAGTTTCATCTTTTTCAACTATTTAATCTTCTCATTATCAATCTAGGCTTCCCATACTTTCAGTTAATCGAAGCTTCCTCAGGAAAGTGATTCCTTTGACCTTATGATTATATTCACACACTACTACCAAAGATGAGAACATCCTGAATCGATAGTTTCCCATGATTGAGCTTCCCTCAATATCTTCCATATAGTTGAATTTGCTTCAACTCATCACGAATTTCGGAAACATTCTTCCAAGTAGCAAAACAATATGTTAACCAAAAAGCGAATAAAAATATTAACATTATACTTATCTCATCATGACAACTTTCTCATCACCATTCTAATGATCCATATCCACTTGAATATTCATTCTTTCATAAGAGCACCCAAGGATCAAACTTGATTACCAAGTTGTCATTTCCTTTTTATGTTGATTTGAGAAATTTTAGCATTTTATCCATTCTAGAGTAAGCCAAATTCATTGTTTTAGGAATTAAATGAAAGATTCATCATGCATAATTCAAGACCAGCCATTTCTTATAAGATTCTATGTATACGTGTCGTATCCAAAAGTTATTTAAACATGCATTCAATCTCTCATATAATAATCTAGCTATATGTCGTTGACCAACTATCCTACATAAAATGAGCCTGCAACTTGACTAACTACATTCCTTCATCCTTCAAGAGTATTATTTCCATACTCTATGGAATGTATACTAATATTTTCATAATGCTTCTGACAATAGTCTTCCAAAATTATGACTCTTATAGGATCATGATGATCCACTTTGGCATTTTGAAGACGCAAAGGAGATAGGTTGTGTGCGCTCGTATTCTTGGTGTGAGGATTTTAGAAGTCTTCTGACCCTTCATTCGCTTTCGATATTTCTCATGTAAGTCCTTTTAATGGTATTAGAGCCCCGTGTCTTTCCTTCTGAAAGAAGCAATATAAACTATAGACAGAGTCTGAAGTTAGCCAAGTGTTATCGCTCAGGTTGTTCCCTTTGACTCCTAAGGGAATACAGCCGAGGTAACCACAAACCAAGACTACAGGTCCTAGCCTACCAACAGTCAAAGAGGGGTCTCTCTTTGGGATTTAGATTTGTTTTAAGGTTTGATTTTAGGCTAGATATGATGCACATGGGTTTTAATTTGGTTTTAAGTTTGGTGGGATGGTGATCTTAGACAGAACTGGGATGCAGGTGTATAACTATTTTTTCCATTGGGAAATGGAGTCACTAAGAGTGTAATTATTGAAAGAGGTTCTTGGTGAAAAGGTAGTGCTACAGAGCGGGATAGGCAGGCTAGAAACAATTTTCAAATCTGGAGATGATGGAATGAAGTCAGGGAATGAAAGGCAATCAAGAATCTTTCATTATACTGGCAGAGGGAAAGTGTATGAATATTCTGTAGGAGCAATTAAGAATTCCTAAACAGTATTCAAAATGAGAGAAATAGTGCAAACATGAGCAGTTAAGAATTCATATTTATGACTAATCCTGAAGAAAACATAATAAATAACAGAGATTGAACATAAGGTGTATTCAAACAAATATTATGCTATTCTTCTTCTCTGTTACCAGGATCATGAAACATAGATGAGATTTACAAAATAGAAAACATAAGACACAGTTTAGTATAACTTATTGTTCCATAGCATGACACAGGAATTCTGTAGCAAGTCCCATAACATCCAATCCACCTTCAGATCATTCAAACACAGTGAACTCCAACAGCCATTTGTATTAACACAGTCTGATATATTACAGCGTAGTTCAGAAAGAAGAAATCATCAACCAGCCCACCAACCAACAACCCTTATTACATTTTTCAGGGCTGTATTTATAGGCAAAATATCTACAAAAATAGATCTGATAGAATATTTGAGGAAATAACTGCAATTAACCTAACTTCTCTTGCAAAGTAATGTAAACAAATATCTATCTAATGCTGCGCTGGGGGCAGCTACTTCAAAAAATGAGGCTATGTGGCATCCTTTGGTAGCTTTGTTGTCCAATCTACAATCACTGTGCCTTCAATATCTTATCTGCACCTCTAAGTCGGTTCTACTTCTCTTGAGTGGCTTTGATGTGCATTAACTATGATCCGAGAGCCTTAAGTGGCTTCACCGCTTTCTTTGACTTTGATGGAGGCTTTTAATGTTCACCTACTTTGATATTGTCGATCTGATACTCATTTCCGCTTCACTGATACTTTTTTAATTGAATCTGGGCTTTATCTTTCCTCTGATACTCTTTAACACTTGAATCGGGACTCTCTTTCTCTGCTGATCCTCTTTAAATTGTTAAATCACCCTTTTTATCTCTTTTCGACAAAACTAGCTGCTGAAAACCATGCATTGGACTGAGGATTTCCATTTTGGCCCTTTTTTCTTAGTGATGCGCGATTAGCGCTAAGCACTAATCGCGCATCAAAAATTGCCCCTGTTTTTCATTCTGGGCTTCCTAAGCTGTGATTTTGCCTTTGCGCGTTTTTTTTTTTTCGGTGGTGATGTCAGCATGACGTCAGCGGTGGTACAACAGATGACATTAGTCGGGTGATGTGGCAGGGTGACGTGGTAGGGTGACATGGATGATGATGTCAGTGGTGACATGGCGCAGGTACAGCACAGTGGCAGGCGACGTGGCGGCATCGTCATGCGGTGATGTAGGCAGGCAAGGAGGGCGGTAAGCAGTTTGCGTCGGACTGCTTCTGGTACGGGAGTGGTTTGTGTTAGGGCGGCCCGATGCAATAGGAGGGCGACAGCTGTCCCGGTGTATGATGGTTAAATCGTCGACCATCGGGTACTATCATACCGCTATGAAGGGGTGCCTGATATTCAATAGGGCCATCAGATCTGGGAGGGCCGATCCTACGGTGGACGAGAGGGCAAAGTGATCGGCGTTTAGTTGAAAATCATGCCCGATAATTGTTAGTTATTTGTGGCTTCAGGTGGGTTTTGGACTTTAGGTTAAAGGTTAATGTGTTTTGGCACGGGAGCATAGTTATTCGTTCAACTAAGTGTTTAAACGAAATCCATAGTAATATGTATGACTGGAGGGTAATGGCCTGGTTTTATGTGTGGGGGGGTTAATGTGGTTATTTATTTAACCAGATGTTAAATAAATCCCAAGGGTAATGAACGCGGAGGGGCTAACAATGGGTCCCAAATGGACCTAGTGTTTCCCGACTTTTAGTACTTGGCTATAGTTGCCATGTGTAGGGATATTTAGTGTTTTTGGGGTTTTTATATAGTTTCTTGTAGAAATAGGGGGAGGGAGAATGATTTAGGGAGCTAAATAATAGGGTTAGATTATAATATGAGGTCTTTGGAATGCAAAGGAAGGGATGCATGCTAAGTTTATAGAATGGAAACTTAAGCATAGGGAAATGAATGGATTTGTGTAAAGATTAATTTTTACACAAGAAATGTGGCTTCTTTTCACTAAGTCAACTCAGATGTCAACTTGGTTTTTAACAAGAATGGAGTGAAAATAGGACTGGTTGGGCAAATCCCAAGGTCCTTGATGGGATGTTAGTGCATGATTTGGGAAATAAGAAGAAGGGGGAGTTAGAGATGCCTTGCTTGATCTGATCAAAAAGAAAAAGTGCCTCGAAACTGTGATCTGGATAAATATACCACTTGAAAACATGAAATGGATCACATAGCTTGATTTCTGCAACCAAAAAACTACTTACCCAGCCTACTTTCCTAGCATTTTTTCTTCTTTTGGTTTGGGTGCACTTGAACTAGCAAACCCAGCTTTTCAACTTTTTTCTTTTTTACTAGCCTCCTATGTACATCTATACTTATTTCATCTAGGGACTCAGATTAGGCTGTTGAGCACCCTTGCTTCTCTACCTATCTAAGAAATTGAAACCTAGGGAGACCAAGATTACGCTGTTTGGACCTCCCTTTAACTGAAAATTCTTCAAAAATGGAATAACTCATCAAAATTGGAATACAGCGGAGGCACTTTAGACTAGCACACTCTCATGGACACTTCTTTGGCCTCTGTAGCAAATATGGAACATTGTAGCATGCAAAGTATGACATATTTGGTATGTAGAAATGTCGATCATGAATGATGAATACCTACTATGAGCAGGAGGCTAACACCAGGAAGCCTTCGAAACGCTTTTGTTATACAATTGAGAATTAGATACAAGCTTCTTCAGTCAATCTCTGGGTTAGTTTATAAATTCTATGATGTTAAGTCTTTTACACTCTTTCTCTTCTATAGATAGAAGGGCTGTAACTGAATTAGACTCTCGATCTACTGAAATAAATCATTTAGACCATGTAAAGATAGAAGACCTTGAAACTTGGAACCCACCTGTTCTTCTAAATAAATTTATAAAGTTCCATCTGTATTTAATATTTCAAACAAGATATTACTGAAAGAAGTCAAGTTAAAGATAAATATTTCTGGTCCTTCCATCCAAATAGTTTGTCTAAATCTTTTCCCAGAAGATGAACTTAGAATATTTAGATATTATGCTAAAGAAAAGAAGTTTTCTTATTTACATTTTGGAGGTATAAGGATTGGCCTAGCTCCTTGTTTTGTCATGGATTGAATACACCTTACATATCAGAAATATTTGATACCAGGCATAATAACTATGATCATGCCCGAATCGGGACTATCATGGGAAATTTGTCGCCTGGTTGTCAATACAGTACAATATATCCAGATTATGCAATCAGTTTATCAGATGTACATCTTAAGGATTGCTAGAAGATCTTAGTTGGAGTTCAAGGTCTCCAAATGGTAGAAGATAGTGAATCAAATACAGTTCACTCGAAGTTGAAACAGTCTATATTAAAGGATTGTGTGACTATTGGTATTAGTAATGCTCAAGTAGAAGGTGTACCTTATGACAAAGAAGATCTTCCAAGTGACGGGTACATCCAATATAAGTCATTAGAAAACTTAGATAGTCTAAAAGGTAAATCAAGAAGAATGACTATCAATGATGGTCGTGTTAGAATTTTGCTAGATAGGTAAGCGGTACCTAAGCCTGTTTTCCAACCAAAAAAAGATATGTCTTACCAGTAGACACTGAGCAAACATCTACAAGCAGTGAAAAGTCATTTATAGAAATTGTACATAATCATCCTATTTTAGAGTCCAATCAGTCTATACCTACTAATCAGTTGTATATACCTGAAGAAAAACCTTTCTTTGCTGTCAATAAAATGTTCTGAACATCCACTTAGTTTCCACCCATGGAAGAATTTCAATATGAAAACCACCCTTTTGTTCGGGGAGGGGGGGGGAATGGCCACCTGAAACCAAATTTTGTACTTCCTCTTCTGAGTCTAAACAACTACCCACTAGAGCTGATTGTGCCTCACTTTTAGAACACAATTCCAATAACCCAATCGATTTAGATCAAGTATATCAGATAGGCAACTATCTGACTACCTAGTGTGCACATGCAGAGGATGTGTTAGATGATTTGGGTAGGCAAGCAGATTTGATAAATGTAAATCTTAAACTGTTGTATGAAGAACAACAGACTGAAAAGGATGACAAGGAAGAAAGAAGAAAAATAAGACATAAGAAAAAAGAAAAAGAAGTTCCCAAGTTTAGAATAGATATGAGTAATCCAAACTACTGGGATCAGGAAGAAGAAGCCAAAACAGAAGAAGTAGTTTTAGCAACTAGGCTGGAGAATCTAGCTCTAAAGTCTCTAGTAATCCTTTAAATATAACCAGAACAAAAGAAGATATGTATAAACCAGATAAATCTTTCTCTTCAAAAAAATAAATAACGACTTTAGATTAAGCTGCTTCAAAGTTTCCTTCATTAATTTTGCCATCCATAAATAATCAAAACAAAGCTCATGTTTTTAAAGAAGTTTCAAAATACCCAAGAGTTGAAGAAGATTCATATGTTGCTAACGTAAGTGGATATGTGTTAGATCTAGACAACTCTTCAAATCCAGGAGAATCCATTAGAGTATGGATTGGTGCCTTGTATCAAATGCAAGTCACAACAAAACTGGATAATGTTTCCATCATGGTCCTTGCAGAAAAGAGAATGACAGGAATTGTTTATGATTGTTGGATGGGACCATCCGATGAAGAGTGCAAAGCAGTAATGGATCTGTCAACACTTGAACTTTTGTTAAAAACACAATTTGTTCCAGAACCTGTAGATGAAAAGAAACATCTTATAACAGACTTAAGTAGAATGGAGTTAAGAGATTTAAAATATCTTGATCAATTTAGAAAAGACTTCATGGCTAAAGTATTTAAAGCTAATTTTTTCAATGATACTGCTCAGAAAATCACATTTCTTTCAAAGCTTCCAGGGAATTTAGGAGATCTAATAATGAAATATCTTGATATATAGAGTAAAAAAATAGATCAAATTTATTGGGTTTATCTTTTGTTCGGATGTATAGAAAAAGTAAAATATTTATGCTGGCAGAAGAAGGCTTATTATATTACGCCAAGCTCAGATGTTTGTAGAGCAGTACTACCATGGACACTATGAAAAGAAGAAATCAAGGAATAAATATGGAAGATTCAAGCCCAAAAGGATCTCAAATCCTAGGAAGCCATTTAAAAAGTTTAAATTCTTCAAAAAGAGAAATAGACCAAGAAACAATAATTGTTGCTTTATCTGCAAACAAGAAGGTAATTTTGCAAGAAAATGTCCTAATAGTTCCTCAAGAAAATTAAAAGCATGTTTTGAAATAGAGGAATTTAAAGATGATTGGTCTATTGTTTGTTCAGAGGATGATGTATCTGATGTATATATGTTGACAGATGCATCAGAAGAAGAAATGATGAAATTGTTCAAAAAATGAATATTTGTAAATATTGTTCTGATGATGATGATTTTGAAGATGAAGAATTACATTACAGTGATGAATATGAAGATAGTGAAACATAAGTCATTGAAGAAGTAGAAGAAACTGAAGATAGTTCAAAAGAAGACACCACCTCAGAAGTTTTGCAGCAAATCCCAAAAGATAAAGGTAAGCAGCCAGTAACACCTTTAAAAGAGTTAAATTCTTTCTACCCATATAAAAAGGATACTGCTGCCTCTACAACCTTAGTTGTTCCAGAGTATGATAGAATTGAAGAACAAAATCTTTTGAAAAAGATAGTAAAGACAAATAACCTGATCTATATACCAGTTGAAGTTCAGGTTAAAGGTGAATGGATTAATGTCGATTCTTTTGTTGATACTGGTGGATCCAATAACCTTGCTAGACCATATTTGTTCAAACCTCTCTGGAAACCCCTGCAAAACATTTTAGTGTCTGAAACCATTGGTGGCTCTGTTAAATTAACCCATTAATGTGATAATGTTCCTTTGAAAAATGGGGGGAATGTTATAAAAATTTCTGCCATCCAACATTATGACCCATCTACAAGTTTGATGCTTAGAATGCCTTCTATTAATTCAGTGCTCCTTGTAACTATCAATAAAGACAAGTTGATAATAAACCTAAAGAAAAATTTTATTTATGTGCCAATACTATTAATATCAAATTCAGAAGCTAGAAAAGCAAATAGTCAGAAGAAAGCAGTAGAAAGGAAACCACAAAAGGACTCTAATAATTGGCAAGAAGTATTACAAATCTATGAATATAGAAGAGAGTCAAAAAATAAACAAAAGGCATGTACAGATTTGAATTGGTCAAAAGAATAGAGTTCTATCCATCAAATATTGTTGAAAAGTTGTTCAAATATCCCCCAACAATTTAGGGAATTAGAATCCCCCAAACAAGAGATAGTAACTCTACATGATAATGGAGTCAAAGGAAAATTGATTCCTTGCATTCCTAATGATGAATAGGAGGTTAGAAAATAGATAGATGAATTGTTGAATCTAAGGTTCATAGAACCAAGTACTTCTGACTATTCTTGTTCAACATTTCTTGTGAGAAATCATTCAGAGATCATTCAAGCGAAAGCTAGAATGGTTATAAACTATAAACCTATGAATGCAATCATTCAAATTTTCCATTATCCTTTGCCAAGGCCAAAAAAAATCATGCAAAAAATCCAGAACAACAAGATTTTCAGCGAATTCGACATGAAGTCTGGATACTACCAAATCCAAATAGAAGAAGCAAATCGGCATAAGACTGCCTTCACCTGTCCAGCTGGTTTTTACCAATGGAAGGTAGTACCGTTTGGATTAAAGAATGCCCCTGCATTCTTTCAGAGGAGAACGGATTACATTTTTGGTAAATATGATTTTATAGTCACTTATATAGATGACATCCTTGTACATAGTCTAGATTTACAAACCCATTTGTAGCATTTAGAGATTTTTTTGAAAGAAGTGCAAAGTCATGGCATTGTTTTATCAGAAAAGAAAATGGTTCTCTTAAAGGAAAATATAGATTTTCTGGGATCAATGTGGTAAATGGACAGATACAAATGCAACCTCATGTTTTGACAAAATTGTCTCAATTTCTTGATGAATTACCAGATACCAAGACTATTTAGAGATTTCTAGGTGTATTGAATTATATTCACAAATATATCCCAAACGTTTATGAGAAAACAACTCCAATGCAACACTTAAAACGAGGATGGTCTCCAGAAGCTACTACAAAAGTAAAATCTTTGAAATATGAGTGCCAACAACTTCCTTACTTACAATATCCAGGAGATGGACTTCTAATCTTACAAACAGATGCTTCCAACAGCTTTTGGGGAGTTTTTCTTTTTGAAAAATGGGAGGGTGAAGAAGAAAAATTGTTTGCTTATGCTTCTGGTGAGTTTCCTCCACACCAGAAAAATTATTTCATTGCTGAGAAAGAAATGTTAGCCATTTTTAATGGAATCCAACATTTTGAATTATATTTAGCACCAATGTAATTTTTAATCAGAACAGACTCAATGAATTTCAAGTATTTCTTATCTGCAAAACTATCAAGGAAGCTTGCATGAGGAAGATTGCTTTCATGGCAGATATGGTTTCAACAATTTGAGTTGACATTGAATGGGTACCAGGTAACTCCAACTATCTAGTTGATTCTTTAACCAGGATCATGAAAAAAGCATTTTTCATAATTCCAGGAAAAGAGCTAATAGATGATGATTTTGGTACATTTGTATATAGATTCAAGAATTTTGAAAACCATATTGGTCCTTCTACAGAAGAGATAAAGAAAATTTTAGGGCTGAGACTACAAAGAAATCAGTGGATTCAAAAATGCCAGGCTTGGCAGTCAAAGAATGTGGGTATAACACTAGGTTTGGATGCTGAATTGGTAAAGGTATACCCTTTACCCAATATGAAAGTTAAAATTTATTTCAAATACCTAGATGATAATTGGTCAAGCCAGTACATAGATGAAATGTTTTGGATCTTAAAAGTCTTGAATTATCATCAGCTGATAGGGGGAATCGATTTTTCACTTGGCATATTTACTGGAGCACAGGTTTTGGACTTAGAAACCTTCCAAGTTCATGCTAACATGTTAAAGTACCTCCTGCCCTTAAGAATTCAAGATATATTTGATGAGCTTGAAGCATCATATTTATAGAGGTTTGATGAAAACTATGTAGCCAATGATACATTTCCTCAATATGAGATATTTGAAAAATTTGTTGATTGGGAAAGTAGAGAAGGTATTTGTAGAAAGAAACAAACAATCAAGACTTCTCAGTGTGTACAAAGAACACTACAATATTTAAGAACTTTCTCGTCACCTTGGGACTATCATAGTTTAAGATTAAGAGAAACTCTTTTGCCCAACCATTTTGTTCAAGTTTTCGGTCAAGAAAATATCAGAATTACTAATGTTGAAGACAACAAAGAATTGGTTAGACAGATAACTCTTCAGTTCAAGGAGTTTGTAAAATTGAAACTGATAGAAAAGAAGCAGATCTTACAGAAGATTGATGAACTGCAAGGATAATCGAAGGTTTTGAAATTTGTAATTAATCAAAAGGCACTTATCACAATAAGTATAGTGTCTTGGAATTGGAGTAATAATGTAGTTCATATTATTAGTATGATGCTATCTAGAAGAATTTGCTCTTCTATAATTTTTGATAAATCAAAATTTCTAACTTTGGGTACAACATGCAATAGAAACCTCCACTAACATGTTTTATATCTTTAATTGGGATCTTCTAGATGGAATTGAGCTTGTTGTTTAGCCTATGCCAGCTTTTGAAAAAGCCTACAAAGATTCCTTTATGGACATTGAAGTAAATCTTATCTTCTTTATGGATAGATTCACAAAGAAAGATTTGATGTTCACTCCACAACAAGAGAATCTGCATACGATAAAGATAAATAGGGAAATCAGAAAAACTTCAACAGGGAAAGCATCTTCAAAAGGTAAAGGAACAGTAGCAGCACTTGGAAAAGGAAAAGAAAAAGTTGAAGATACCTTCTTTCTAGACATGTACCAAGATGCTCAGGACCTAGAAAACATCAATTGGGAGGAAGAATACTCAAAGATGATGGATATTGATTATCTAAAAATACTAAAAAAAATAGATTTTGAAAAGGTAGAATCTTCAGAGGATGATTATAGTCCGAAAGCACCTTGGTAGTTTCTGCTCTGTATTCAGAAAAGTTGAGTACACACTGTCGTGATAAGAGATATCCAACAGGACCCTCAATTATTTCCACTTTGTGTCTTGTCATATTAGATAGGATAGATTATGTTTAAGAATTATAAAATGGAGACCATACACCAAGATGCCCACAACTTGGACTAAGTGTTTCTTTGATCTCTGAATGCAATGCCTTGTGCAAATATTTGCTTCTAGTTTCTATTTGAGTTAATATTGAAGCTTGTTGGGCAACCTGTTTGAGTATAGTTCTATAAAATTCAAAAGAACCTAGAGATATAAAACAATGGCATTTTGAGGACCCAAAGGAGAGAGGTCATGTGCGCTCGTATTCTTGATGTGAGGATTTTAGAAGTCTACTGACCATTCATTCGGTTTCGATATTTCTCAAGTAATTCCTTAGACACAAAATGACTACTTCCACCATAATGTTTACATTGTATGGATGAAATCTTATGCAATATGGTCCTCAAGGCTTCTTATTCTTGAAAGACTAAATTATTTCTACGAAGCAATGCAATCAAGTATATTTTGTATACACTACATGCTTCTTTCTATGATGCTATACAAAAACAAGATTTTAATACAATGATGCATGCTTAGTCCTTTACCATTAGTTCCTTCTGGGTCTGTACAATTCCCCCCTTCATCATGCTTTGATATTTCCTTTTTTCCTCCTTATCTTGCTTTCTTTATGTACCTTTAACTTTAAGTGCAACCAAGCAGGAGATACAAATACAAAGACATAATGAATATATAGGATTTTTATGGATTTCTTATAGGGTGTACTCCTAGCGTTCTTAGACACAAATCTTACATACCTTGAATTATCCTTTGAAATGTCAACCCTAATGATTTTATGTCATACCCTAAACTTTATCTAATTCCACCCTCACTAGATTTTAAGATAAGCCCCTAGATCTTGCTTGTAAACCCTAAGATTTAGTAGCTAGGTTTTCTATGAGGGAGCAACTAGATTAGGGTTAGGTTTACTTACTTAACAAGGTTTTTGAATTCAAGTCTCCTCTAGGATTTTCAATCCCTAAATGCCAAAACATTTCAAACCCTAGATTCTAGTAGACTTACAAAACCGTAATTAATAAACAAACCATTTATAACTTGAAAAATACATGAATAAAAATTGTACAAGTGCCCAATCAGTCTTTTACAATGACAAGTACTCTTTGACTCATGAAAAACCTAGGATACCTAATGACAAATAACTTGAGCATGAAACTCATGCTCTAAATTAATTTTTTTATTCTTTACATTATTTTCCTTTCTCCTTCTTACATAATAATTACATCATGAAATGAGTCAAATGAAAATTATGAAGTTCCAAACTAGCTACAAATTCCAACAAGGGATAATGTAGTTGTGGTGTTTTGGTGTTTCTCGTTGCTTACATGTTCAATATCTATTTAGTTTCTTCACATTCCACAAGAGACTATTGTTATTTCTTAATACTATTCATTTCATGTACCTTTTAATTACGTACAACAACAATAAATCCAAAGTATTATGTATCTAACATTCCCCACCTAATTTGAATGGGCTTTTTTTAGTCCAAGCATCATTTTAAAATTTTCAAAATTTTCTCTTCCAAGTGATCTAGTGAAGATGTCAACAATTTTCTCAATTGTGGAACAATGTCTCAAATGAATAATCTTTCCCTCTACATGATATTGAATCAAATGGTACTTTATCTTGATATGCTTGGTTTACTCATGTAATATGGGATTCTTGGCCACCTTGATTGCAGAAGTATTGTCGACCATAAGAATATTATAATTCACGTGTTTCTCCTTCACTTAACTTCATCATAAGTCAAGTTAGGAACATTTCATAGGATTGGTGCCTCGTTTAGGATGATAAAATTTCTATAAAGTGAGGTTTAATGGCCATTTCTTGGTAAACAAAAATGATTGTAATCAACAACACCTCATCTCTATCTCTTATTTACTTCTTGCCTTGCAATCTATTTATTTCACTACTTCCAAGAATGCTTATCAAAAGGAAAATATTTTTTTTTCTTTATTTCACTACTTAGAAGAATGTTTACGACATGAAAATAAAAAGTTTTCTTCCACTAAATATATATTTTGGAAATAATAGTAAGGTTTGTGATCTGGATCTTGGGGGGAGGCCCTCAAGATCTGAAAATTTGAAATTCCCAGAAGAAAACGAGTGGAATTCCCAATAAACAAAACTACAATTTTTTTTTATTAAAAAAGATAATAACTGTAAGGACAAAATTGTGGTGGACAATCTGTCCTCTTAAAAAATGTGACTTTTTACTTATAGTATTTTTCAGTTACAATACCACGAGTCAATTCCATGGGTAAATGAATACCGTGGGTGGTTGTCATAATACCACGAGTCACTTCCATGGGTGAATTAATACCATGGGTGGATGTCATAATACCATGGGCAAATAACATAGGTGGATGTCATAATACCGTGGGCAAATACCATGGGTGAATGAATACTATGGGTGGATGTCACAATACCATGGGCAAATATCATGGGTGAATGAATACCATGGGTGGATAAATACCATGAGTGGATGCCACTTACAATAGCATGGGTAAATTCCATGGGTGGATGAATACCATCGGTTGATGCCATTTTCCATTTGAATCATTCCTCCTTCCTTAAGAAGCAATGGTCCCCATTATGTGAAGTTCCCTCATGCAAAGCCTTTGTTGAATATGAAGAGCCACTGAAGAGAAGGGTTTTATGTGGTTAACCCATAACCATGATGAACGAAGATCTGAGGATACAGATACCCTATAATTCTTGTGACCAACTATGATACTCATAGTGTGTGGCCTAGCAAATGGAATTCGATGAAGTGTGGGTTTGTGGATGACCCATAACCATGATGGACGAAGATCTGAGGATAGAGATACCTTCTAATGCTTGTGACCAACTGTGATACTAACAATGTTTTTCCTAGCAAATGGATTTTAATGAAGTGTGGGTTTGTGGATGACCCATAACCATGACAAATGAAGATCCGAGGATAGATATACCTTGTAATTCTTGTGACAAATTGTGATACTAATAGTGTGTGGCCTAGCAAATGGACTTCGATGACAAGGATTTTTGGTGGTTGACCCATAACTGTGATGTTGGTTGTTGATGAAGTAGCAGGTGCCTACATAACCTAGGGTGGGAGGCCACATCTCCAAATAACCCAAGCCAAATGCTACTATGCTGAAACTGATGAATGTGAAGCAGGTGACTACTAAAGTTGGGTAGGAGGGCATGTCTCCAATGGAAACCCACTCCAAATGCTGCTCCAGAAATAAAATGGAAATAAATCGGTTAATATAACTCAAAATGTTTATTATAGCCTATTTTTGGAAGAAGAAGGACCATTTTGCATCTTCCCATGCATTGGAAATTCTTATCTGGACACTCTCGAATCTTAGATTCGAGCTGCAATTTTTTCGTCGTCACAAAAGTTCTAAAAAGATAGCTGATTTTAAATTAGCGATATCTCTCACATTCGAACTTTGATTCGACCCCTTTTTTTTTAAATTGGGTGATTTTTCAAGAGGAGCTTAGATCTACAATCCTTTTTCTGAAATTTTGCACAAAACTTCAAAAAATTATAGGAGAGTCGTCGTCCACCAATTTCATCATGAAAAAAATCTACAATATAGATGATTTTAAATCGATGATATCTCCCTCATACAGACTCCAATTCGACAATTTTTTATTTATTTTTGATATTTTTGCAAGGAATGCAGTTATATTTTTTATTTTTGTAAATATTGAACCAAATGTTTCATATCTGATCTGAAAATGCGCTGCTCAAAAAAAAAATCCTACAAAAAAATGAAAAAAGAAAAATTCTTCTTGCTTGGCCCAAGAAAGTGCTCTGTGGAGATTGCAGTGCATGCCTGAAGTTTGTTCAATATTGCTACAAAAATTTGAAATTGAAATATGGATGAAACCTTCATTCCCATGGAATCGTAACTTGCTCTGATACCACTGATCTGAATCTTGGGCGGAGGTCCTCAAGATCTGAAAAATTGAAATTTCCAGAAGAAAAAGAGTAGAATGCCCGATAAAAAATACCACAAATATTATTTTTTTATTAAAACAGATAATAACTGTAAGGACTACATTGTGGTGGAAAATCTGTCCTCTTACAAAATGCGACTTGTTACTTATAGTATTTCTCAGTTAGAATACCACGCGTCAATTCCATGGGTGGATGTCACAATACCACGCGTGAATTCCATGGGTGAATGAATACCATGGGTGGATGTCATAATACCATGGGTAAATACCATAGGTGGATGTCACAATACCATGAGTAAATGAATACCATGGGTGGATGTCACTTACAATACCATGGGTGGATGCCACTTACAATACCATGGGTAAATTCCATGCATGGATGAATACCATGGGTTGGTGCCATTTTCCATTCGGATTAGTTTGAAAAGAATGTAGGAGTATTTGTTTAAATAATTGAAATAATTGATGTGAGATTGATTATTTGTTTACATAATTGAAAAATATTTTATTTTGTTGAAATATGTAGTATGTGGGACATGATGACAGTGATCCTGATTGGTTTGATGATAATGAGTTTTTCATTTCTCCCAAGCCAATTGTAGCATTCAATGAGCTTTTGGTTATAATGAACATAGAAATTGTTCATTCAGTTCACATTAGAAATAAAATTCTTGAGATTGAAGATGGGATCAACATGTTCACCAACAACTTCAGAGATATCAAGTAATAACCATATTTTAAAGTGATTTATTTTTATGTCATAAGATAAATTATTAATGTTTGTTTTTAACTTTTTCAATATCTAATTGAAAAAACATTTTCTTTTTTTCATAGGATTTTTTTGACATATATCACACCACAATATACAGATGCCATGAGGCATCTTTGAGTGGTAGAGAGAGTCATATATAAGGATTATGTACTAGAAGCAAAGCACAAGGAAGCCATTCCAACAATGTCCACTACTGCATGAGGTAAATTAAACTCTAATTCTCCTTTTATTAATGAAATACTTGTAATAATAATAACAAAAAATATCAATTTCAAATTTATTTCTTGTTATAGTGGATGATCCACCCCTCTTGGAGTAGCCTTGATGACATCATGAGTGCCTGATGAGTCCATCAAAGAAAGGAAGCAAAAAAAGAAATGATTGTACTAGTGTGAGTGCATGGAGCTAGGTTACACTTTTTGGCAAGATAGGGCGCATTTTGGGAAAAACAAAACAACTCGGTCAAGCCATTTTAAACACTCAATTGAGTGATATTTGAGCCCTTGATCAAGTTGTTTGGGGGCTTAAAGATAGCTTGATTGAGACATGTTTTTGAAATTTCCTACCAATACCACCTAGACGTGGAATTAAAAAAAGTGGCCCGATCAAGCCTTAAAGCTAGATCTAGCCTTAAAGTTAGATCAAACCTTAAAACTAGATTGGGCTATAGGCTAGATCAAGCCTTAAAGATAGATCAAGCCTCTATTTAACCACATTAAGGGATCAATCTAGGGTTTCTTAAACCCTCCATCGAGTTATTTGAAATTTATCTCAAACGCTTGATCAAGTATTTTAAGCACTCGATCGAGGTGTTGAGGGCCTAAAAAATAGAGTTTTATTTCCCCTTCTGCATAATTCTCTATAAGAACATTTTGTACCTTGGTATATTTAGGGAAGAATTTGTCCTTAAGTGGTAGAGTTGATCATGTAGTATTTGTGAAATAATCCTCTATCCAATGGCATATGAGTTTTACACTTTCAAATTCATATGATATTTTTCATCTAAATTCTTTTAAACATAATGCTTGAAATTTTTGTGGATAGTTTCAAAGGGGTTGAATAAAAATCAATAAAAAAAAATATGCACAATGAAAAAATTTCAAATAATACCACTATCCTCGATTACAAATCCTCTTCAAAAGCATACTCTTGGTTTTTCAATTTATTTAAACAATTGATTTTTTTTTTTTTTATGCGAACACATATGCCCACAAAATGTAGTTTAAATATTACTTCGCCAACTTCGAAAAATAATAAAGATATATTTTCGAATAAAAAAAAGTTAATATGAAAAACTTAGTTCTATTTGTGTAGATCATGTATATATATATATATAATATATATATATATATATAATATATATATATATATATATATATATATATATATATATATATATATATATATATATATATATATATATATATATATATATATATATATATATATATAGATAGATAGATAGATATATATATATTGCTACGTAAACGCATACCTCATAAGATGTGCTAAAATTTGCAAGGAGAAACATTTCATTTAATGGAAAATTGAGAGATTATAAGACACTAATTTTTTTTGCAAAAAACATCATTAGGACAATAATATAATTCTCCACATATTTGTCTTTTTACTTAGAATCAAAATTCACAATGCTTGTATGAATTTTGAGGGCTTCAATTCGATAAAAGAGGAAAAATTTGAAATTTCATTGCCACATTTTCCTCAAAAGTGTACCCCATCTTCACGAATTCACCCATATTTAAAAGAATATTAAATTATAAATTAAAAAATTAATAAAATAATGATCCATTTCCCCAACAATAAATTATTTTAAAAATCTAATAAAGATTAAAGAAAATTTAAATATTATTTCGCAAACATTAAATTATTTTTAAAATAAAATAAAGATTAAGAAAATTTATTAAATACTATTATGGACATTTTGGTTTAATCATGGGACACTATTTTCTGATATTGTACATATTTATTTTGTTGTTTATGATCTATTATGCGGACGTTTTGATTGGCATAGAACATATATTTGATATTATCTCCCTGCGTGGAATAAGATAATATTAGATTGTCGTACTGTTGTATCATGTTTGGACTCATCTCAAACTTTGTTTGGATTACTACCTCACTTCGGCAGGGGTAGTAGACTATGATGTCTTTTTGGATCTATTTCTATCGATAGAAATATTGGAATATGCATATGCATCTACAAAGTGTAATTTCTTTCTGTTAATGAAATTACGAATTTTTCCATGGGAAAAAAAAAAAAAACTATTCTACATTTTGGAGTTTTTCTAGGTATATTTCGGATGTTTTTGAGGTATCTTTTCTGGTTAAATTTGTATAAAATTCCACTTGAGTTTCTTAGCATGACAATGATAAGTTTGATTTGTAAATTTTGCATAGTCCAAGTGCCCTAGGGCTTTTCAAGCTATTGAATCTTTTTACGCATTCAAAAACCAATTTCAAATAATAATAATAAAAGACAATATAACCAAAAATTATGTCACTACAAAAAATTCAAGACATAGAATAGTTGGACAAAGCCAAATTATTTTCTTTTTCAAGAATTTACATTAATTAATTTCTTTCTTAATTGAAGAAACAATATTACTATGCCCAACTTCATGACATAGAATAGTTGGACAAAGCCAAATTATTTCTTTTTCTAGAGTTTACATTATTTAATTTTTTTATTAATTGCAAAAACAATATTACTATGCCCTAAAACTAGTTATGCCTGTCTAAGATATCATCTTACTCGAACATAAGGAAACAAGTTAATAACATGTTATTGTTGTTACAACACCCTCCAAAATTTCACTAAATTTGAATTTTGGATCCCACCTTAATGGTGTATCGAGTGTCACTGTGGTTGTCAAGTGGTGTTTTGTGTTTATTCATATGTTTTGAGTGTTCTTGAGCATTCTTAAGTGTCATCACATTGATTTTAAAACCCTTCTATGCATTTCATGGCCACAACACCATTCTTGTTGTAAAATGACACTTTTGGGTTGCAGTCACACACACTTCACTGTTGGTACTTGGGGAATGTGCATAAAGTGGTGTTTTGATGTATATTCATTGTTGGTTAAATTTGTGTAAGATTTATCGATGAGTTAGTATGTGTCGCACTTGGTTTTATTTCCATAAAGTATCTTGTCTAATCCTCGACCAATCATCCACACAGAAAAAGTTTGGTTGAAAAGTGAGGCCATTAAGGTCAAAAGTGTGTGATCACACTCTAAAGCCTTGATGGAAGACCCTTAGTTGTTTATAAGTACACCGTGTTCCCTCCTTGAAAGTTGGGTACACCCTAAAGGCACAAACCCCCTTCATTGTTCTGAACTGTGCCATCCAAGAATGACTAAGTCTTCCTAGACTGCACTCCTCTGACTCGAAGAAGTGCCCCCAAATTGAGCGCGCTGGTCCATCGTAAAGACCCGAAGCTCAACCCTTCAGCCTTCCCCTATGCACCATGCACCCTCCTCAACTAATTGAGCACATTGTCTTAGCATGAAGATAGGAAGCTCAAGCCTTCAGCTTTTAAGAGTGTTCCATGTGCTCTCCCTAAGTCCTCTTGAGTGCATGAGTGCAACCCAAAGCTTCAACCTTCAACCTTCAGGAGTGCCACTTATGCCCTCCCTCTCTCTCTTTAGTGCATAATGCACTTGGTAAGCCTGAAGCTTTTCCTTTCATCCTTTGGACTTGTGACATGTTCCCTACCTTCACTACCTTGATTTTTAGGGCACATGAGCACATCCCAAAGCCTTGAAGCTCCTCCTTCTTAGCCCTTTAGTCTCTCAAACTGTATCCCTATGTCTTGTAACTCCCTAGACTTTTTTAGGCACACTAAAAAGCCATGAAGAGTAAAATCTACATAAAACATGGTAGAGTAAGACATTTTTAGATGGATGGTTGTTTGTCATGAGCGATTACAGAAAAACGTATTACAGGGACATCATGGCAAGAATACACAAATAAGATTAGGAAAAGAAGATAAAAAAATGAAGTATGAGAAGAACCAAGAACACACATGAAACTTGATGATCAAAGTACCATGAAGACTCCAATATTAAAGACCCTTTGAAGGGTGGAAGCACTATGAGCATATGATGATAAAGAGAAAACATAGTGGTAGCCAAGTCACCACTAAAGAAATTCCATGTCATCAGTCACTGTTAGTCCCAGTCATCCTAGATAGTGACGTGTCAAATTTCATCATATAATGATATGGAAGACAAAATATATTATTGTAATTATTGTAAAATACAAGTAAGTAGAATTCCAAGGCTCATATGTAAACTCAAGAGTCAAGGAAGTCCAAAGGACATGTAATGCCAAAAGTCATACGTAATTCCAAAATTCATTTGGAACATCAAAAGATGTAGAGTTCTAAAGGTCACTAGAAGTTAGAAAGTCAAGATCCGTGAGGATATGAAAGGTCACTCCTCAAGTTATAAATAGATCCTCATTTCTCATTTAAGGGAATTTTAGCCTTAGCTTCTCCCATAAGAGAGAAAAGTTAGTACTATTGGGGAGAAAGAAGTGGCTCCAACGCTCCACTATTGGATCAAGTGATGTCCGTTGTATTCATGCATATTGGGACTTTTACGTAATATTTGAACCCTTGATGGAAAACACGTTTTCAAACATGGATTATGGATGTTTCTAAGACTATTCTTTCAATGTTCATGGTTCATGTTTGATTTCACCAGTACTAAGGTAATTCGATTATTTAAGTGCTTATTCTATTGTGAATGTGTAGTAATGGTTATAACATTCGTTGCATTCATCTGGACTATTATATTGGATGTTAGACGAAACATTATTGTTTCTGTGTGTCTTTATTAAGTGGTACTTTTTCCTCTCTCCTAGAGGCTCACTTTATTTCCCCTCTGTGGTATAAGAACCTTGATGCACTTCCAACTTGAATTTCACCAAGCACACTTGTTTGCTTTTTGAAGTCACATATGTGATTCTCTCTCTTGCTGATAGCTAAAGCCAAGGAAAATATTTAAGAAAATGGTAGTAGGGTTTTATTCCAGATGGGGCTCCTATCCCAAATGGTGTGAGGTCTAGTTGGAACCTCATATCGAGGAGACCCCCTTGAAAGTTGGCAGGTCCATCACTATCAATAGTTCTAGTGCTAGAAGAAGGCCAGCCATATTTCTATGATTGATAACTCCACCCATCCACATCATACTTCCTCTAGATAAGGCAACAACATTCCCAACACTTCTATGAATCATATTCCTGAAGTAGGTGGATCTTCTTAGCCCAACCCTAAAAAAAGTTGCAAGGTTTCTTACAAGCAAATTTTGGTCATTCAACCCATAACCAGTAAATTCACAAAGGCTATTGAATTGATTCCTAGAGCACATAATCTTCCTTATTTTCTACAGAAGAAGGTAACTACTCCTATCAAGATAGTGGTTTCTATAGTAGAATATTTGGTTTTCGCTACTCTCGAAGGATTGGTGAAATCTGTAGAAAATACAAAAATATCAGAGCAACCTCTATCTTTTAATAGGGGTTATGAGGGCAACATTGTGCTTTCAAATGAAACATTAATGCGTATAGTACCCATGTATGCCATAGGTTGTTCAAATTGGTTTGGAACTTGTATATCGACCTCTAACTTGCCTTGTTTATTTGATTATTGTCAAGTCCCACTAGCATAACCGATAGGGGATGCGTCTCATCAACAAGATGACCTAGGATCAAACCTCACAAGGGGTGGTTGTGCCCTCTCTTGGGGGGGGCATGCTTTATATTCAGTCAGCTAAGGGATGGCGTGGCCCAGGCTACATACATTCCATGGGTAACTTTGAAGGCTTAGATGCCCCTGGGTTGTGACTCCTCAAGCGACAAGTCAAACTTGGAGAATCATGGACAACTTGACAAAAAAATAAAAAACGACACTTTCAGTGGGTTAGGTAGACATGAAGAAGAGGAAGAAGATCCATGATATTCTGAAGAAGAGGAGGAGGATATAGATGAATACATGGTAGACCAAGGTTTGGATTGGATGACTCGGGTCCATTTTCCCTTCTGGGTATTTTACATAAGATGCCAAGACACCCGGAAAAGTTTTTAACAAAATATGACCCTGAAAATATGCTCAAAGTGGAAGAAAATTTGGATAATTTCTACCTATACATGTATATGCTCGGAGTACATTATGACGATGTTAGACATAGAACCTTTCCTTGTCCCTTAGATGGTAGAGTAGCTACTTGGTACCATAGTATTTCTATGAATTCAATTTAGAAGTGGAGGGGGTTTAAAAGGTTGTTCCTTGAAAAGTTTGCGGATGAAAATACCTTAGCCATCTTAATAAAATATTTAGGGAATCTAAAGAAGGGGGAAAAAGAAAAGGTGAATGACTTTAATGATAGGTTCAATCAAATACCAAACCAATTCCCTCCAGATACAACACCTTATGCTTCCATCATAATTTATTACTATACTTCTTCCTTTCCAATAATAATTTCACAATTTGTAAAGAGAACAACGAAAGAAACTTTGGCTTAGAATCTCAAGGAATCCATTGTTGTTGATAAGGACTTAAATGAAATCAGAGTCATCATTGATGATGTGTCATCTAAATACTCCAAGGATGCAGGAAAAAGGTGTCATTCCTCTTCAAACAAGGCTAAACATAAAGAAGTTATTGATATAGAAAGCTTGACATGAATGATCAAGACTTTGTCCAATGAGTTGGAAGAACTGAAAAATAGGACAAGTGAGACCAGCATCAGCAGCAAGACCCTAGAGTTTAACTTCTTGAATAAGTTCAATAGAAGAAGCAACAATAACAGTCAATCGACTAAGTTTGTACAAATCTCGAATGTCATGTTGAATGGCAAGAGTATGGGCATGGACTAATATTATTATTTTAACCAAGAATATCATTAAGAAAATACATTCCCATTATGGAACCACAACATGGATGGTCTAACCACGCATATTATTGACTTGGTGCTTGTAGATGAGCATACTGAACAAATAAAAGAAAAGGAAGAATCTGAGGAGGATGAAGGGACTACAAGTGTCAGACATTTAATTAATAATTATGGTTGTGTGTTCAATGCTAAGAAGAAAAACACTGAATAACCACAATTGTTTGAGGTCTCGACTCATAAGAAAAACGACCGATATAAGTTGAGAATTCAAAGGCATGTTCCTCAACAAGAGCTGACGAGGAAAAAGTTTAAATAACATCTGTTAAGAAAACTTAATTCACCCATCATCCAAGCTCTGAACAAGTCTGGAAATGTTACCACAACGAATAACACTTCTGCCAACATTAAAAGTAAGACCATCTCTCTAAAAGTTCCAAACAAATTCACTCCTCTAGACACTTTAGCAATCCTTGCTTCAATTGACTACAACATAGTTGAGGATATGAGGAAAGCATGTGCAAATATATTGATATTTGACCTCACGAGAATAGCAAGGCAGTGGAAACTACATTCCAAAGCCCTTGATCAGGCCTCGTCAAGTAATAATTCTTCTTCCCATAAGATATTTGGGTAAGTATTTTGGTCCCTTGAAGTCGGTCATTAACACTGCAACATTAGAGGTTAATACTCTTTTCCCTCCATTCCTATTGACTTTTGAAATTTTCAATTACAATTTTCACAATTATTTAGTTTATTATGGTGCATCCATAAATGTAATGCCATTATCTGTTACAAAGAAAATGAATTCCAAACGGGACAAAATAGAGGCATAGATTACTCAGCTAGATAGATCTTTGGTCTAGCCTAATGGTGAACTTAGAAATGTGTTTATCATATTATCTAAGGATGATCATGTTCACCAACGTATAAATATCATAATTGTGGACATACCAGAACCGTATGGTTTACTCGTTAGTAGAGACTGGTCAAGCAAATTATAAGGGTGTTTTGCAACAAATTGGTCACATTTGTGGCTTTCATATAGGGGCAAGAACAATGAAATTTGAGTGGAAAAAAAACCTTACATGAAATAGATGGTTACATCCTTAGAAGGGAAAAATGAGCCAATCACTTTTTCTGATCTTATTTTCAGTAATTCTTTTTGGAAATTGACCTTAGGTGCTATCACGCATGACCATCACCAATTCCACCAAATACACAGCTGGAACTCCTTCCTTGTTCTCCAATAGGTGAAAATGATTTATGTAATATAGATTTACTTAGCATTATTAGTAATAATAATAGTAATTGTACAAGAAATAGCTTGGTATCTTGTAAATTTTGGACTCTTCACTTTGATGGTTCTAAGACACAAGAAAATTTTGGATCCCTTTGTGTCCTTACAAACTCGCATAATAAGAAACATGTACTTTCATGTCATCTGGAGTTCGAGTGCATTAATAGCAATGCGCAATAAGAAGCACTCGTAGTTGGATTGAAGAAAGCTATAAACCTAAAGGTAGAGTTTTTGAAGGTAATTGTTGACTCAAAGGTAGTCACTCATCAGGTACGAGATACTATACATTGTGTCTTACCTCATATCAAAAACTACCAACAAGAGGTTTGGCGTTTGATAAATCATTTTAAAACTTTCAATATTTTTTATGTTCCAAGAGTTAGAAACGTAGTAGCAGATACATTAGCAAATGTTGTTGCTAGGATTTTCCATTGAAAAATGGTTTTTCTATTGAAATTTTATATAAACCATCTTTTTCTAACAATGTTACTAATTTACATGATTTCAATGATCACCAGCAGATACTACACTTTATCGCGAATGTTGATGTATTTAAATACTCTACCATAGAGGAGGATGAGCACGAGTAGGCTCTAAAAGAAGTGTCTCAAGTACCGAAAGGAAATATTATACCAAAAGGTGTGGTGTCCCTAGAGAAGTTCTATGACTTGCAGAACCAGTTTAGAGGGCCAAAAAACAAAAAGACTCAGAGTTCCAAGCTCAAATTCGAGCAAGTCAATTTGGGAACCCCCCAACATATAAATTATGTCAGTCAGTACCTATTTTTCCTCGCACAAGAGACAATCAATTATTCATTTATTCAAGCAATATCGAGATGTTCTTTCTTAGACATACAATGATTTAAATACTTATGATACCCACATCATATAGCTGGCGATTCCTATAAATGAAGGGGTCAAACCATTCCAGCAAAAGCTATGAAAAGTTCATCTAACACTAGAATCCCTCATTAATAAGGAATTGTGAAATTTGATGTATGCTTGGATCATATTTAAAATTATACATTCCATGTGTATTTCCAACATGGTTCTAGTAATAAAGAAGTCTACTTAAATACACATATATGTGTTGATTTCTGAAATATTAACCAGGATTTTAATAAAGACAACTATCCAGTGCCATCCATGGAGAAGATACTTCAGATAGTATCTGGGGATGACATGTTTTCGTTAATAGATGGATTTTCATGCTATAATCTAGTTCTCGTAGCAGAACCGGATAGGTTGCAAACTATGTTCTAGACCAAATGGATAATTATCTCATTCTAAAGGATGACGTTTGGACTAATCAATGTTGGTGCAACTTTTAAAAGAGTCATGGAAATCACCTTTCGTGGCCTTATAGGTTAGAGCGTTGTTGTCTACTTAGATGATGTCACTGTATTTTCCAAGAAAAGGTTGGATCATGTACATCATCTAAAGCAGATATTTGAGTGGTGTCGAAAGTACAAAATTTCTTTGAATCCCATGAAGAGTGTCTTTGGTGTGCCCAAAGGGATCCTGTAATGGCACATCATAGCAAAGAGTGATATCAAGAATGACCCTGAGAGGGTCAAAGATTTCACACAGATCTGGCTCCTAGTGAATAAGAAACCCATCTAGTCTTTCTTAGAGAAAATAAAATTCCTAAGAAAATTCATCTCTGATTGCGCATAGATAGTTAAACCCATACAAGAGATAGTTAAGAAAGATGCAGTACATTTGTGGGACAAATGGGAGAAAGGTGCTTTGGCTCTGATTAAATAGACTATTTTCGATGCACCCACACTTTTCAGACCACATTACAGTAAGGATTTCATGCTATATACATTTTCTTCGTATTTATCGATTGTCATTGTATTAACTTAAAAGGAAAATGAAGGAAATGAACGGCCTATCTCTTTTATGAGTGTGTTGTAGCACCTACAACCACCCTCCAAAATTTTTCCTTAGCTTGTTTTGGAGCCTCCCTACCAAACTTTCACAACACTTTGTCTTGCTTCATCGATTACTCAACCTTCAGTGTTTTCCTCGCACAAAGGTAGCCTATCAATCCATTTCCCTCATAAGTTGTTCACTCGGATCTGGTCCAAATATAGGCTAAGCAACTTCCCTAAGAAAATTGCGCATTTCTAGAGGGAAACCAACCTTCCCTCCAGAAATTATGCAATCCTATTTGGCAACCTGTTGGGCTCCAATATTGTGCAATTCTGCCAGTCAACACTTCGAGTAGGAATTGCGCAATTTTCCCTAGCAGGGCTACTCAGCCAAAATTTGCACAAATCTAGGCAACAATCAGTGGCCCTACCCAGAAATTGTGTATACCTCTTAGGCAATCAACCCATCTCCAAGCGAGAAATGTGCATTTCCTTCAAGAAGCCGAACAACCTCTTGCATGTGCAGCTTAGTTGACCGGTTCCCTCCGGGACTGAGCAAAAACAACTTGCATGCATGGGTTGCTTCTACCAAGGAAGCATGAAAAGGCATCCCTTGTTTTAGGGGTCTATGTTTAGCAGTTGGAGGTTACATGCAAGGATCCTTTCAGAAACCTCCCACCAAGTGTCGCCTTGCCTAGATTTGTGGCATGCACGTCACAACCTAGATGTTATCAAAACTCATCAATTAAACACTACAGAGCGCATTCCTCACATCGACCTTGCAGCTCTAAAATCTAACATCACATCTAGGAGTAGTCGACACATTTGGCTCAATTGTTTTGGGGTAAGCTTGCTTTCCATGCCTTGTGTTTCATTTCTGTCGCTTTTTGTTTTTTCACTTGTGTGAGTATTTTTTTCTTGATTTCTTTGAACGCTTGCTGTCGTTTACATGTATGCTAGCTTGTCCTAGAACTGTTTCAATTTTTGTTGCTATCTCACTAGTATCACATGCATGAAACTGTTTTTCATGAATGGTCACCAATTTGGCGACTCACCTCACCCACATGCATGCTGTTCCATTTTCTAAATTTGTCATTCACTGTTTGCATGCATGATCATTCACTTATTATTACATTCAGCATCACCATGCATTCACACTCACATTCACTTTTAGTTTCCCGTCAACAAGTCTAGGCAGCCTTAGCCCAAACTCTACCTCACCAAGAGCCTCACGAAGACAACATTGTGCAATTCTGAGAGGGAAGGCTCTTTTTTCCTCTCAGGAAATGCATATTTTTACTCAGTGACTATCCTCCAGGCCTGTTTCACATTTCTGAGGGACACTAACTGCTTGCCCAGAAAATTGCACAATGCCGTCACTCGGCCTGCACCCATTGCCAGCTGAGATTGCGCATTGCACAATTCTAGTAGTCAACAATGAAATTGGACTGTGTATTGCACAATTTGGGCAGTGAGTTAGTCTCATAGCAACCCAGAAGGTGCCTTGCATAGTCTTGGTAGTCAGTCTCCCGACCTCTCGGCCAAAATTGTACAACCTTCATGATCAATCACACAGGTATGTTGCAAGTCAGTTCTCAAGTTCATTTTGGTTTACTGACAGGTTGCTTGCCATGAGTGTTACCATGTCTCCAGGTATCACAGGTGTTCATCTTTCTCTCAATAGTACAGGTACAATGGTTTCAAGGAGAAGAGTCGAAGATACCATTCAAAGCACACTTGGAGATGCAATCAATCAAGTGTTTATGAGCTTGCCTACTCACGAATACATCAAGTTGTTCATAGGAAAGGACATCAAGATATGACAAAAGCAACACCACATCGAGTAGCATCATGAACAATAGTTGAAGGTAGCATAATGAATGCAACGAATGCAAGAGGAAGGTTGTTGACAACACATAGGCGTAACAAAGTTACGAGCTGAAGCAGATCCACTGATGATGAAAGCATCTTTGGAGACTCAAGCTATGATGTGACGGTGCAACAAGAAGATCACGTGAAGATAGAGAATGGAACAAATAAGGAGTTGCATGTGTTGAAGCAACAACTCAAGGAAGAACATGAAGTCGTACAAACAAATTAGTGAGTTGCATCAGTAACAGGAACAACACGGAGCGCAATATGCACTCACTAATGAAACTGCACCCGTACAAGTTATAAATCTATCCCAGCAGTTGGCATGGATCAGACATGGTGAGTAGTGTTTTGGATCGCATGCAAGGGATTCAGCAACATGCATGTCATTGTGTGCACACTTGTGATCCAACACACTAAGCACACTCACCAAGGCGAAGACAAGAAGAAAGTTCAATTGGAGTTGAACATGTACTTTGGCGAGTTGATGCACATGACCACCAACACACACTTGAAGATCAACACAAACACTATGCATCAGTGTGTTTCTGGTTTAGCCACACCCAAGAAGACCATGTGCATGTTCGTAGATGAGTTGAATGAAGGAGCTGAACCAATGCACCGGTTGCAAGGGAGGTAAGAGTTTGCTTCAGTAGGATGTCACCATGGGGTGCATGCACACCATCATGGATGACAAAGCGTGGCATCATCTCACCACCTTCACCATCAAAAGCATGCCAAAGAGTTGGCCTCATCGCAACGGACCAACTGTGAGTGATGTCTTGCATGGCTTGCTCAAGCCATGAGTACATGTGCAATGTAATGTAATGTCATGTCAAGTGTAAGTCAAGTTTCAATAATCAGATTTAGTAATCATAGAGTAGGTGAAGAGTCATGAGGGTAGTTAAACTGCCACAAAGGGGGATCTCAAGGGTCACCCCACCCTTTGTTATAAATAGTCTCTCATAACTCATTGTAGAGGCTTTTTGTCAACCAAGCTTCTGATAAGACTATGTTGGAAAGAACTTGGACAATATTATAACATGCCTTGGATTCTCCACTACACGAAGCTAGTTCATCTCTTTGGAGGAGCAGGTAGATCTGGTTGTAACGTTCCACTAATGGGGCTAATAGGTTTACATGGATGTATTGTATGATTGGAACTTACATTTCTTTATATAATAAGATCCAACACATTTTCATGCATACGTTGTTATTGTAGTTGGACTATTCTGATTTCCATAATGATATATGTTATTTAACTTACGTATTTTTGTATGAACTGATTCATATTCAATTATATGAATATTGTTGCAAAGGTGTTTTTAGTTTAACCATCACTTTGGATTGTCGACTACTATGCTTTCTAGTTTGTGATGCATCTTCACTCGTGTGTTCCCTTCCCAGATGAGTACTTATACAGGTTGTCAAGGGGTGCACTCATCCCACCCCCTTTGTGTTAGAACCTCTCATGCACCTTCCTTGACTCACTACAATAGTCGTACCCTTGCTAATGATAGAATTATCTTACTTGCCTCTATGCAACATTGCATTCAAGGCATTACCTTATGACCCATTGTCTAGACTCCTGCCCCAAAAGGTTTGAGGTCTAATTGGGATTTCTTACCTGGGAGATCACCTTGACATGTTGGCAGGTCCAACATCATCAACATTTCTGGTGCTAGAAGAAGGGCATGTTGACAAGCTGTGTCTTCTAATCCAGTTTTGAACCATTTCATATCTGTCATGGAGTCTTGCACTCTTCCTCCCCCGTGGTGTTTTTTGAATCATGAAGATGTCTCCATCATGTGGGAATCTTTTCGATCTCTTGTCCACTTTCACGTATCATGGTGAAGGCGAAGTGGCTTGGCTTGAGCTCTTACATAACTGTCTTTCCATGCTTCATGAGGAAGATGGGTTTTCTGATGAACATACTAGTTTGTTGCTTAGATACAAACTTCGTGAATCTCCATTTCGTTGGCTGCTCAGCCTACCGGCTGACACCATGCACTCATTTGAGCACTTATGTGATCTTATTGAAGACACATTCTGTCATTTTGATCCAGACCATCTTGACCAGAAACTATTATAGCAATGGAGGGATACACATGAATTAGTTATTGGTTTTTTGCAGTGCTTCTATGACTTTCAGTTTCAAGCTTCGAGGAGGCAGATGAATTGTTCTTATCTTTGGGACCGGTTCACATATTGCCTTAAGAAATTTGCCCATCCTAATAGAAAGTTTGAAATCAATCCTTGCTCAACGTTCTTCGTAGATGGAGCTGTGTAATATCATGTGGATGCGGTCACTGTCTCAAGTGACTATCTACCTCCCTCTCATTCCACAGCTCCACCACTTCCCATCCATGTTGAAGATCATGCACACACACCAGTTCATCTTTCACACTCTCCCAACATCACTTCACTCAACTTTCATGCAGATTTGGTTGTGAGTCCTTCGAGTTCTCATATGCTTTCTTTTCTACGACCTACATATTCGCACTCAAGTGTTCCTCCAGATGATTATGTCTTGTGTTCGTCCATTCTGGACTCTTCCCTTGTTGTGAGTGAGGAACAACCCATTGATAGAGTTGTTGTTGCACAACCAACATGCACTATCACTCATGAAGAGTATGAGTGGGAGCTTGAGCATCAACACTCGGCGAAGGATGACTCCGTCCCGTCTGAGGCCCCTCCTTTCTTTCCTAACATCTTAAGTGAACTTGCCATTCATGATTTTACATGTGTGTCTTCATCCATGGACGCACCCATTGCTCATCACTCGCACGACTCACCAGATGTTGGTCCATCATTCAACAATGGAGAGGATAATTTATTCATTGAAAATACACTTGATCTTTCATCTATCTTATTTGGAAACACAGAGGATGAGTTTGTTCACTTTTCATCTACCCCTCTATTCGATACATTTGATCATGAGGATGCTGATGAATTCATTTATTTTTTTATCATGACAGTTGTGATCCATTTGTTTCCATATTTGATCATGATCATGGATCTATCATAGTTGATCTTTCGAAGCCACCATTTATGATGATCTACTTGATGATGAAGTTGAAACACCTAACACCGTCAAGGCACTTTAGCCCAAGCTAATGGTTATGTCAGGTCCTCGTTGTCTTGGGGTTAGTCTCGCTTCTGATCATGAAATTGTTTAATCACCCAAGGCTCCTCATCACTCACATGTTTGCACTAAAGATCCATCTCCCACAAAGATCACACGTCCTCCACTCGAACTGCACAATCCCATTTCTCATGCATTGGAGGAGTCTTACGTTGCAAGCACTCATTTGTGATGCAAGTTATCTTTGTTTCTTTCATTTGCTTGCATGTCACAGTTAATATTGTGCTTATGCCTCAAAGATGCATGTAGTGTCACACAACAACATGATAAGTCCACAAACTGCCTGTCATGCACTTGTACTCACTTATGTCCTATGGGCACTTTGAAACACAAAGTGTTCTTGTATTCATTGTTATATCTTTCTTATTTTTTGGTTCACACAACTAGCTTGCTCACTGACCAAGCCTTCACCAACATGGGTCCACCAATGTGACAGTGGCTGCATTGGAAGTATCACTTCACCTGATCAGGCCCATGCACCATTAGTGTAGTACTAGGAGTAATGTTTTCTTTCAGTTTTTTTCTTGCATGCTTGTTTTCTTACATGATTTGTTTGCTTGCTTGTTTCCTTACTTTCTTTTCTTTCACTTTCGCTTCTGTTTTTTCCTTTTCTTTGATGTTTTTTAGTTCATTTGTTTCGTTTGTATGATAGTTTTTCATGAAACCATCTATGACTCTTGAAGCAAGGTGGGTAAAGTACAAGAGGGCTTGTACAACTATGACTACTTGATTATCTGTCATCTTTCCTTTGCATGATAAGCTTGTTACTTTTAGTCCATGATAGGTCGAAAGAAAATACGTACTGTTTGAAGTGAGCCTTGGTGAAAAAACAATGCTTGTGTGCCAACTAGTTCCACCTTCTATAGTCGGTTGTTTTTGGGTTAACCCTTGTCAGCTAAGTCAAGTAGAGTAAGGTGAGGTGAAAACCTTAATAGACACGTCAGAGATATAATAAAATACTTCTCTACTGGAACAACCTCTTCTACTCTCAATAAGTTGGGATCCCTCTTCTCCCTCTGAAATGAATAAGTGCTATGCATAGTGAAAAATGAAAAAATCAAAAGTCAAAAAATCAAAACGAAAAATGAATAACGTGATAAAAGAGAAAGGCTTCCTGTGCATGGAGGTGATGCAAGTAACTTCATCGAGGTACTGACTAGACTCGCTGGCAAAAGAGCCATGCTTGTGTTGCTACGTGATTCCATCGTGGTACTGTCTAGGCCTGATGGCAGTGGAGGAACACCACATAATCTCAATAGGGACAATGGCATCGAGATCAGTAGTAGCTGGTTTCCCTTAATTAGAGAAATCAAGACCTCCAATGCTTCCTAGGTTTGCTCTATTTTTCTCCTAAAATCAATCTTAAGACATTAATAATTAATATTTAGATATAAAAAAAAAATCGTTAATATTAATAATAATAATTAGGTAAAATAAAATTATAATATGTATTATTATACAATTAATGATGACTATAAGTGGGTCAGCGTTACATATAGAAATACTTTTATATTATTATTATTTAATAAGTAACCATTAATAAAAAAGTTAATAGTATATTAAAATTTAATAATAATATTAATTATTATATAAAATTATTACTTATTTTAATAAAATTATATAAGTCATCCTAATTATTAAAATAGAAATATTAAACATAGTATTCCCATTAGTTATAAATTAAAAAATTAACCCTAAAAAATATTCAAATTAATCATATATCATTAATGTTAAATAGATTATCTCATTATATTCAGTTTAAATAAAAACTGATATCTATTATAAAATAATATTTAAAAATTATTTATTAATATTAATTTTAATAACTATAAATAATAATGATATGACAATTATAAACTTATTATTCATTAATATCATTGTTACTATTCTTATTAGTTATGATTATTATATCAATTAATTTAATTATTGAAAATTTAGAAAATTTATTTAAAGAAAGTGTTATATATAAATTATTTAAAATAGTTATTTTTATTATGAGATTATTAATTATTAAGGAAAAATATATATTACTAAGAAATTTCACTTTACTTTTTATTATTAGTATTAATCCATCATCAAGAATAAATATTATATGATTAAAAATTAAAATAAACCTAATTTATTAATTAAAAAATCCTAAATATTTGGATAATATTAATTATTAAGCAGTCGACCTTCATTTTCCTTCAATCAAAACAACTTACCTCATTACTATTTACATCTCACTTTTGAGCTCTTCTACTATCATCATTCAATAATAGTCCTGATGATGGATCCCTATTGGGATTTGAAACATTGACAGAAAATGGTTTTTACTATGGGTTCTCCAGTTACTAAGTTAGAATGAATGTAAGACTCTGGTGGCTATACTGCTTGTGCACTTTTATACCCCTCAACCCCAATCGAAACAAATGTGTTGCCTTGGCTTGTAATGTGTGTCAATTGACCAAGGATTTGGCAGATGCTATATCTTACAATCAAGTTAGTGTGAAACCAAGATGAGCTGAGAACTTGACAATACTTCCGGAGGTTTTAGACTTCCTTTTCACGAAAAAGGTCCTTTCATAGAGCTGGAGTTCTACAAGTGTGTCGCCAAGTGTTGTAGAGGCTACAACCACCCTCAAAAACTTCCTTAGCCTATTTTCAAGCCTCCCTACCAACCTTTCACAGTACTTTGTCTTGCTTCGTCAAGTAATCAAGCTTCAGTGTTTTCCTCATACAAAGGAAGCTTGTTGATCATAGTCAATCCATTCCCCTCATAGGTTGTTCAGCTGGACTTGGTTGAGTTGTAGGCTGAGCAGATTCCATAAGAAAATTGCACATTTCTGGAGGGAAACTAGCCTTCTCTCAAGAAATTGCGCAATCCTGTCTAGCAGTCTGCTGGGCTCCAAGATTGCGCAATTCTTCCAGTCAACACTCCTAGTAGGAATTGCGCAATTTTCCCCAGCAGGGCTACTCAACCTAGAATTTTCTCAAATCTGGGCAACATTCAACTACTCTACTCAGAAATTGTACAGATCTCCTGGGTAGTTAGCCCAACTCCCAGCCAGAAATGCGCATTTCCTTCAAGCAGTCGAACAACCTCTTGCATGTTTAGCTGAGTTGACCGGTTCACTCTGGGACCAAGAAAAATAGACTTGCATTCATGTGTGGCTTCTCCCAAGGTAGAATGCAAAGGTATCCCTTGTTTTACAGATCTATGTTTAGTAGTTGGAGGTTACATGAAAGGATCATTTCAGAAACCTCCCACTGAGTGTTGCTTTCCCTATATTTGTGGCATTCATGTCACAACCTCGATGTTATAAAAACTCATAAACAAGATGCCACAGAGTTCATTCCTCACATCAACCTTGCAGCTCTGACATCCCACATCACATCTAGGAGCAGTCGGCACATTCAGCTCAATTGTTTTAGGTTAAGCCCACTTTCCATGCCTTGTGTTGCATTTCTTTCGCTTTTTGTGTTTTCACTTGTGTGAGTATTGTTTTCTTGATTTCTTTGAACAATTGTTGTCATTTACATGTATACTAGCTTGTCGTAGCACTATTTTAGTTTTTGTTGTTATCTCACTATGATCACATGCATGAAACTGTTTTTCACGAATGGTCACCAATTCAACAACTCGCCTCACCCACATGCATGTTGTTCCATTTTCTATATCTGTCATTCATTGTTTACATGCATGATCATTCACTTATGATTACGTTCAGTATCACCATGCATTCACACTCACATTCACTTTCAGTTGCCTGTCGGTGAGTCTAGACAACCTTGGACCGGACTCTGCCTCACCAAGACAGAATTGTGCAATCCTGAGAGGGAAGGATTTGTCCTCTTGTCAAGAAATGCACATTTCTACCCATTGATTGTCATCCATGACTATTTTGTGCATTTCTGAGGGACAGTGACTACTCACTAAGAAAATTACGCAATGCAATCACTGAGCCTATAGTCATTTCCGGCTAAGATTGTGCATTGCAAAATTCTAGGAGTTAGTAGCTAGACTGCACTGTCCATTAGGTAGTTCCAACAGTCAGTCAGTCTCATAGTAGAGTAGACTGTTCCTTTTGTAGTCTTGGCAGTCAATGTCCTGACCTTGCAGCCAAAATTGCTCAACCTTCATGATCAGTCACACAGGTATGTTTCAAGTCAGTTCTCATGTTCATTTTCGTTTTTGATTGACAGATTGCTTGCCATGAGTGTTGCCATGTCTCCAGGTATCATAGGTGTTCATATTCCTCTTAGTAGTATAAGTACAATAGTTTCAAGGAGAGCAGAGTCGAAGATATCGTTCAAAGCACACTTGGGGATGCAGCCAATCAAGTGTTTATGAGTTTCCCTACTCACTAAGACATCAAGTTGTTGATAGGCAAGGACATCAAGATATGACAAAAGAATAATCACAACAAGCAACATCATGAACAACAGTTGAAGGTAGTATACCGAATGCAATGAATGCAAGAGGAAGGTTGTTGACAACAGAAAGGCGGAACAAAGTTGCGAGCTCAAGAAAATCCACTGATGATGAAAGAATCTTTGGAGACTCAGGCTGTGCGGTGACGACGCAACAACAAGATCACATGAAGACAGAGAATGGAACAAAGAAGGAGTTGCATGCGCTGAAGAAAAAACTCAAGGAAGAACATGAAGCTACACAGATAGATGAATGAGTTGCAACAGTAACAAGAATAACAGGGGGCACAACATGCACTCACTGATGAAACTGCACCCATACAAGCTATAAATATATCCCAGCAACTGGCACGAATCAGACATGGTGAGTAGTGTTTTAGATCACATGCAAGGGATTCAGTAGCATGCATGTCATTGTGTGAACACATGTGATCCAACCCATTAAGTGCACTAACCAAGGTGAAGACAAGAAGCAAGTCCAACTAGAGTTGAACATGTACTTCGAAAAGTTGATGTGCATGACCATCAACACACACAAACATCAACATGCACACTATGCATCAGTGTGTTTCCGGTTCATCTGCATCTAAGAATATCATGCACATGTTAGAATACGAGTTTAATGAAGGAGCCGAACCAATGCACTGGCTGCAATGGAGGAAAAAGTTCACTTTAGCGGGATGTCACCATGGGGTACATGCACACAATCATGGACTGTTCTCGAGAAATCTAGTGTCCACTTAGAGCTACTAGTCGCACTAAGATGGGTAGCTATCTTATAAGCAAACAAACTAAAACTACTTTCGCTTTCCTTTATGAGAAGTAGATAAGAGGGGAACAAAGGATACCAACCTCAGTCTTGCACTTGGTTCCTCTCCCTTCTAACAGATATTTGCCGCTCCTTTCTCATTTACCCCACTTCAGAGAGCACCTGTAGAGTCAAAGAAGAATAACACTATTGAAGTACAGAGATCTACAATCATAAACAATATAGGAACAAACATATATTGACCACACAAATGCATATATCATCAAACATACAAGAATGGGGAGGAAAACTCGAATAGCATTATTAATAGAAAGAATAGCAAAGAGGATTACAACCCATTGATCTGACCCAGCATCATCCTCCTAGCATGAAAGCCCATCTTCACCTCATGAAAACCTTAGATCACCCAATAATATGATGTTCCACCAAGAAACCAACAACACTTACAAAATACAAGATTCTAGCCTTCGGATCTCTGTGATGAGGGATACATATATAGATGTTTACAGGGGGGCGAGTCAGCTTCTGGGATTTTGATTAGTGTCCTCTCTCTGATAGTTCTTGGTTCCACTTGGCGATTCATGATCTCTTACTCATCCCTGGGCGAATTCAGAGAGGCAAGTGTCACGGGAGAAGTTTTTGAAAGATTCCATGATCATCCACCTTGCCAACTATCTCTGCCATTTGTCTACTCTCACCCATTGCACCCTACAGAAGGGCTTTCCAGTATGCATCGCACTTTTTGAACTGAGCAGGTGAGATGCATCACACCCTTCGCACTGAGCAGTGTGTATGGTCCAGTTTTGACCAGTTTTGAGTAGTTTGCCATGGAGAACTTCTAAAGATGATGTAATATGCTGACCTTGTTCCTTTAGGGTGTGAAACAACACTTTTAGGGGCTCAAAAGCCCTTGGTTTATGGACATATATGATTGGGGTTGCAGTGCCCAAAAATTTCTATAACAGTTGCCCCCTAAAGCATGAGGTTGTTAATCTTTTGATGTCGGGTGAAATGCTTTATCATGAGGATTCAAGGTTCTTCGAACTGGAAGGCGACTTGTAATAAGATACAATAGAATACATTATCTTCATAATATTTTCATGATCTAGCTGAGGCAGGCATTCCCATGCTCAACTTTATAAATTCATTTCATGTACATAGGGCAGACAACTGTCTGTGTGGCAGATTGATGATTCTGATAGAGCCATCATCCTTTGATTTTGATGATCATCTATGCAACAATGATGTACATTTTATGTATTTATTTTCCTCAATATATCGCAGACCAGATGGATGAAACTAGATCTGGGGTCTTCAAACTCATTCAATCTTTGCCCAGAGTACAAGTCGATCCATGTGAAAGATGTTCTGGAGTCGAACATGGAAAGACATCGCCTGATTACTAGCCAATGATGTAAGTTGTTAACAGGTGCGAGAGGAATCACCGATAATGATGATGACCCTCAAGCTATGACAGTACAACTCATGTGGTGTGAAAAAGGGACTTGGCATCGAACACCACATAAAATCTTTCAGTCGAAGGCCATTGATGTATACCTGTCGCCGGAAGTGAGAAACTTGCCATTGAGGCATGCAAGCTTGAAAGTACTGAAAGGGTTGTTCCTAGGTCAACTTCTTGGATAATGAGTTGATGTCGACAAGAAGTGACCTATCGTAGGAGGGCCTTAATGAATCCCACAACTACGACACAGAATGGAGTAAATGATTTTGGGTAGGTGAAAACGATCTGATGATACAAGGTTCAAGGTGGCGGTCATGAAAGAATGAAACGTTAATATATTGCAGCCAATGAGACACAAGATGGGTTCTCTAAGCAAATTCTCTTGAACATATTGGCA
The DNA here is from genome assembly GCA_000404065.3 of Pinus taeda. Lineage (NCBI taxonomy): Eukaryota > Viridiplantae > Streptophyta > Pinopsida > Pinales > Pinaceae > Pinus > Pinus taeda. Next base: position 219,760 of record APFE031244083.1, read on the forward strand.
ACACTAAAATGGATTGGTAGCGTTAACCCCAAATATGGATGGTATGATGGACCAATGGTGATATGACCAGTGAACGAAATAACCCAACCCGACTCAAACATGGAGTGAAAGTGTCATGTTCAAGAGAGACTCACTACGAATACAGTTTCTTCAAGTTTTCTTCCCAATTTTTCCCCAGTCATTGCTGACCAGTACCTCTTTATTTTTATCAAGCTTGAGGAGGATAACATATGCTTATTCTATAATTTTCCCTTCGGGAAAACCCGTCACAATGTTTTAACGAGCCTAGTGATAGTGAAACTCGTTCTTATCTGTATGGACAAGTTTGTCGCTATTGGTTTTAACGAGTTTAACGACAAAGATAACTTGGTCCTTTTTCAATTTTAGAGGGTCTGAAAAGGGATGGAAAGGAAACTCCAATAATCCTTTTTCGTCATATAATCCCTTAAGTCCGAAAAGGTATAAAATAATATGAAAGGGATGAATTTTCGATAGTTTTAACGAGACGAACAAGACAAGCGCTCAATCTTTTTGTGTAATATTCCCGCAAGTCCAAAAAGATTAAAATCTAGAGGAGGGATAGCACTTCTGATAGCTTTAACAAGCTGGAGAGGCCAATTGCTCAGCAATATTTTCATATTTTACGAGTCAAATGAAAAGAGCTTAAAGGAGACTCGTTTTTTAGGAACGAGTGATATTTTCGGGTAGCAGCTGATTCCAGGTAAGGTTTGGAATTTTCCAATCACGACAGTGTTACAAGGATGGCTAATAGAATCACTCGTCGCAGTTGTTCCTCAAAAGGGTAAACAATCAAATCGAGGCGTATGATCGGCTAAAACAGAGTGGAGGTGATGGTAAGAACACGACCAAGGCTCAAAAGCTGATGATAATGCATTCACAATGGTTATTTACTGAATATTGGTTCATTTTTTAATGAACTTAAACTCTCGCGGAACATATGCTCATTGCTTAGGTTTAATTTTTAACGAGCTTGAACACCAGTCGTATAATAAGGATGTCTCATCGATAGGTTCATTTTTTGATCTTGCACCATTCGAAACTTTGCTCTGTATCCTTTCTTTATGTAAGCTAAGAATGACCAATCCTATGAGTTTAAAGGGTTGAGAATCTACAAACTAAGAAAATAAATGGTCGCTTTTCACTTGCATGCAAAAAGATTTGCATCCCCCCAGGTATAGTGAAATAGAGTTTCCAGGCTACCATATAGAAGTTCTCACATTTGCAAGATAGTTTCCATCCGCATAGCATACATAAACACTTCCCCGGCTTAGTCCATTTGGACAAAGGTGATTCTAGCTCCAATCACCTAACCTTGACGAGGGAATCTAGTTCCGGCCTAATCCCATTTTCCTAAATGGACGGGTGTCAGACTAGTCATATATCCTTCACGGAAACCTACCCTATACCCAAAGTTTCCCTGCCAAAGCAGACCAGGGTGCATGCCCCCTGGGTTTCAGTCATTGCCACCGAATTACTCATGCTCTTTAGGTGGACGGACTGGAGATTGATGAGACATTCCTTGCGTGAAAAGACTAGTTAGGGATGGCATTTGAAAATTATCTATTTGTGAGCCGGGGAATGAAAGCTGGTCTATGAGTTGGACCACTCGGCCTTAATGTGGAAAGCACATTACTCGAAAGAGTGAGGAGACAATGGCTCCCATTCTATAAATATAGTCACGCCCAAGGAGTAGATTATAATCTAAAGGTCCTTGGACTACCATTATGTTCAGATAAACGGTTTTCCCTCTCAAAGTTATAGGCAAACTTGGAAGGATCCCTAACGGCCGATTGGTTCCTTTGTCGAAGCCTCTCAGATTTCGCATCTCAGGTAGAAGCGATGGCAAACCGATCACTTTCCAAGCAATTGAGGAAAGGATACTCACAGAAGCCCCTTCATCTATGATAGTACCAACCATGACCATTCTGTAAGCTTGTACAATGATTCGGAATGGTACATTAGACAGTAAACGGGGTCTGCCTAGTAGATTCCAATCGAAGGAAACGACTAGGTTGCTCGGAGGTGGAACCAAATAAACGGCCGGATATGACCCTGCCGAACTTCCTTCCTGTGGTAAAGGGATGGGTAAATTTCCCCCATGTTCATCAAAGTCTGTGTTTACGAAAAGAATCTGAATGGTGACGTTCTCATTCTCTTCGATGACTGTATCATCTAAAGATGGACCTTCCGAAGACAAGACTGGTTCGACTGCCATCTCGACTTGATGACTTTGGTCTAGAGTGGACTCAAAGGGTTTATCTTCAATGATAGATGCTTCGACCAACAACAAATGTGTGTCAGTCGGATTTTCAACTAGCGATGGACTCGGTAACAGTTTCTCGTATCCAGGAGGAAGCCGTAGCGGTGAAGCACAACAGTTATCCAAGACTCTTTTAGCTTCATCGAGGAAGGGACAACGATGGACGGCATGATTGCCTTCACACAATCTACAAGGAAATTTATATTTTCCTTTCTACCCATAGACTTCGTTTTCACTAGTTAATGGTGTACTCTCAACATGATCATCAAAGGTTGACGACACTAGATTGTGCAAACGAGGAGACCAGTCCCTTAAGATCCGAGGGATGAAAGGACAATCTCGATGATAGTGGTCTCCTTTGCAAATGACACATGGAGATTTAGGTTTGGATGGTGCAGTGTGTGGATTTTTGCTAGATGATGCATGGTTGCCCCCTTTTGCCTTTGGCTCCTTCTTCTTCTTCTTCTCCTTCCCTTTCTTCTTCTTCTCAGTTACTTGGTTTTTAGCTTTACTAGCTTCACCAAGTGAAGATGAAGGAGGGGAGGGAGAAACAAACGAAGTAGAAGGTTGGGGGGTAACTCTAGTATCATCTACTTGCTGACTTAATTGCTCAGGAATCGTGGTGGTTTGAACGACAGAGGTCGCGAAGAGCCATATTGGCAAGCCAATTATCAGTGTTGGGAGGGACAATGCGGCCATATGAGGTGCACCAACATCTTCCCAAGAGGAGAAAGGACTAGGATTTCCCCCCAAGGGGAAATCCTTGATTGGTGGACTCCATTTTCTCAACCTAAGACCAATGAGGGAACGATGCCGTTATTCCGATTAAAATAAATTTTATGACACTTTGACACAACTTTCTTTTTCAATTTTTAAGAGTCGAGAAAAAGCTAAAGATGACTCTCATCACCTTCTATTTTTAATGAGCCTGAAGTGACAAGTGCTTAGATGGACCTTTTCCTTTAAGGAGTTTGAAAAGGAATGAAGAGACTACTCTAGAAATCTAGACAGAAGGATTACCAAACCAATCGCAAAACTGTAGAATACTTTTTACAGTACGGCAGTCAATCTTCCTGAATGTTGTGTTTAGTGCATTGCGATCAATAGGGTGGCAGACACGGCTTCCTAAGGATAAAGGATATAGCCTATTGTGGTCTCCCAATATATACTCGATAGTATGTGGGAGAACAAGTCCATACTGGCACTTGTCATCTCAAAGAGGAGGAATCACCCAACCTACAATGAAAGCAATAGTTACCAGGGTTTACGACGCTGGAATACGTCTCTAGCCTAGACTTCTAAATGTTGTCGTTAGGTTCCAAAGCGTTTTTATGTTCATTGAATTTATTTTACAGTTGATCTTTCTTAAGAAGTGTGTCTTTCAGGTTCACCGTGTGATGTAGATATACAACTCCTAAAATGCAATCTAAGATGATAAACAATCATTTAATCTTCTTTTTGCAATGAAAATTCTAGCTACTAAGGAAAGAGAAGCTGGATTCTTCCAACATAAAGTAGAGAGCACACACTTAGATGCACTATCCTAAATCAAAATCAACAAGTAGTCTAAATGAAAATGCACATGCATGTATTTGTTTTCGCTTTCTTAATGTGTGAATGACAAAAAGAATGCTAAATACAAATCTAAATCATTTCAAGTGACAGTACTAACGATTTTCTCTTCAAAAGACGAAAGGAAGATAATGACGACACTTTGTGATTTTGAACTGAAAACTGCTTTTGACACTTGAAAAACTATTAATTCAAATCAAATACAAGAGTAACAGTGTAATCAACCATCAAGAATAGTAGGATTCTTTTGTTTGACTGAAAATGACACTTGCGACACTTCCAAATCAAAAGACAATAGTTTGATTACGCTACTTCTTTGTAAATGAGAACCGTAAATGGCGAACAATACATAAAAACATTTACAGTTCTTTGTACAATGGAGGCTGAATCATGCAAAGGAAGGAGTTTCCACAGTGGTATACTAATCACAGATAGCAAAACTCCTGAATAAAGCTGAAGATAGTGAACAAAAAA